>JANHFP010005875.1:25572-36090 GCA_032468135.1 Calamaria suluensis | reverse complement strand
TCCGCAATTTTTTTATGTGTAGCATCCTGACCCAATTGTATTTTTTGAAGAATCTCCATTACGCCTCCTTCTGCTCCCTGTGGTTGCAAAACAGGAAAGTTCAGTGTTGATTGAAGGGTGGAGTCAGTAGAAGTTAATACAGGATCAGACATAGGTTTGTCTTTTTGTCTTTTAGGCATCTTTGCAAAGACCAGTTAACAATCCAGCAGAGCAAATATAATAGTCAATTCAATCAACAGGTTTCCAAGGGAGAGTCAAAGTGCCAGAGATATTAAAATCTTCAGATAATTTCCATACAGCTCCAGATCAGGACGTTCAACAAAGACAAAGACAGGAAGTGCAGCCAGAGAGAAAAGGGAAGTTAGAAATCCACCATTCCTCTTCAGAGATCAGGGAAAATATAGGCAGATCAATATAAATTCATTCCCATCTTTCCAGACCAGAGATAGCCATTCCGCCAGAAATCCAAATCTTCAGCCTCCAAAGCAAAGCGCGAACAGAAAATAAAGCCAAAGTCCAAGTTCAAGAGCAGTCCGAGGCAAGGGGGGGGGGGAGGCAAGCCCTACCCCCTCCTCTCTCCGCTCTCTCTTGAGTCAGCAACAGTTTTTCTTTTTTTATTTTAAAAAGTAAAGGTAATCCAAGTTCAGGTCCACAACCAAGCCCATCAAAAGGGAAAGTTTTCCTCACCTCTTGCTCGCTCAGCTCTGGTCGTTTCTGCGCTTCCCGGCTCACCGCTGCGGCGCCATGACAAGCAAGTCTGGCGCCCCCGCAACCTCCGGAGCCTGGGGCGAACTGGGAAGTAGTCCCCCGCGAGCAACCTCACGTTGGGGAACATCCAGAAGCCACCCTTTCGGCAGGGGGGCTCTAAAAAGCCCCCCTGTGCCCCGGTGGGGGTCCTCCGGAGCGTTGGGACGGCGCAGCGAAGTTTTGCTGCGACCGATCACGGCGCTACCGGAAGCGGAAGTCTAAAGAACAGAATAGATGGTCAGATTAAGAGAAACTAACAAAATTACTTCATTAATTCTAGACATGTCAACTTGGGTTTGGAATTGTTATCTATATCTGAGGTCTAACTCCTGAAGATTAAAAAGTAACCTGGAAAGGTATCTTGATAACAAGAGAGAAATTGCTTCTTAAGTTGAATCCTCAAAGTCTCATTATATAGCAATGGTGGTGAAATCCAATTTTTTTTACTGCTGATTCTGTGGGTGTGGCTTGGTGGGTGTGCTGTGGCTTGGTTGGCATGGCTTGGTGGTCATGACAGGGGAAGGATATTGCAAAATCTCCATTCCCACCCCACTCTGGGGCCAGCCAGATGTAGTATTTGCCAGTTCTAGGAACTACTCAAATTTTCCACTACCGGTTTTCCAGATCCTGTCAGAACCTGCTTGATTTCATCCCTGAACTATACCTAAGCATGTACCTGAGATTTTTCTCACTGGTATTGTCTGTACATTCCTTAAAATATTACTTTAATTGTGATTAAAAAGAAGGCATCAGAGAAATCTGTTTATATATTCTGTCCCCCTTCTTTTATGTATTTGAACATACAAATATTTTAATGTTCAGTATGCAGTACAGTAAATATTTATAATTGTTTTTGTTTTGTTTTTTCTTCAAAAAAAACCCCTCTCCCAGTTGTCAAAGCCAGACAAGGTTGCAATTCCAGAACGGTACATTGAGATGGATCCTGAAGATCCCCTCACTCCTGAAGAATTGGAAGCAAGGCATCGTAAGGCAGAAAAAATTAGGCATATTCTTACCAGATCAAGGTGAGACTTTGTGCATAATTCCTCTTTATTTATAATATCAGGAATCATGAGAAGCCATGTTATGTAAAGTACATATAATCAACTTTATTGGTTCAGCACATCTTGTACTGAACAATAAATGTTGCTTGTTTCTGTATGTTATAAACATAGACCTGTCAAATCCTGGGTCTGTCTCTACCTTTTGCAGTGAGATGTTTCATCCAGAATCCTTTACTGGCTCTAATCTTAATGACAGCTGCTTCTTAGAGCAGGGGTCTCCAAACTTGGCAACTTTAAGCCTGGTAGACTTCAACTCCCAGAATTCCCCAGCCAGCAAAGCTTGCTCTGTCTTAGAGGATGTTCCATTGCTGCAGATCCCTGCCAAAAAGAGCATTTAGTTGTGAATTATCCAGGATGACAACCCGAGAAAGGCCATTTAAGAGCCATTCTATCTTTTAAGGCATTTAAAACTTGTTTTAACCTCTCCTATATTTAAACTCTTTGCTTTGGTAATTATTATTTTTTTTGCTGCTGACTAGCTAGCTTGCTTATTTATCTATTAGACTTTTAACCTCCCTTTATTACTCAAGATGCAGATATGCATTAGTACTCCTTTCTTCCTCCTCCTATTTCTCCTACAAAAACCATCCTATGAGGCAGGTTGGATGGACTGAGAGAGAATTGTTGGCTTAAATTCACCCAGCTGGCATTCATTCCTAAAGCAGGACTAGAATCCCCAGTCTCTTGGTTCTGGGCCAGCAACTTAACTACTAGGCAAAGCTGACTTTCATTTGTTGATTTTGTTATTTTTCTATTAGCTTCTCTGTATTTTTAATACTCTCAATATTAATAATTGGTAATACACTAGTTGTATAGATACATTGTAAAATGATGTTATAACCCCCAGTTTCATAATTTCAGGATAATCCTGAAGTCTTATATTGAACATGTATTGGAAAGTGGTGGACTACAGCACATTTTTATTTGTTTTCTTTTCATGTTAAACCTAGTGTGCACAACCTACAGCCTCCAATTCAGGACAAATACATCTCTTCAAATTTAGATTCACAGCTACATGAGCAAGAACGCATCATTACCATATCATACGCGCTGGCTTCTGAAGCCTCTCAGCGGAGCAAAGAGGTAGCAGGTACTGCTCTATTTATAAAGCAGTGGCGGTGACAATGCATTGTTTTAGTTACACTGCTACATAATGTGCATTTATGCCTTTTTTGGGGCTACTGTACGTATCAGGGCATTAAGACCATAACTTTTTGTGTTAGTTAGGTGTCCTAATTGGATAGTTTTTGTTATGGAGCTGAACCACTGGATTTAAACCATGCATTGTATTAATTAGTATTCAGTGCTGGGTACAGTTTCTTCCTACTTGAGTAGAGATGCAACACAAAATTTTCTCTATAGCACGTCTTCATCTGCTAAAGCAATGTATAGATTGCAACATCACACATTAAGATTAAATGGGCATTTTTCATGCCCACAATTTAGAAAGATTTGCAGTCATGAGATTCTAGTTTAAACAAAATATTTGGTAGAAGTTCGAAGATGGAAAACATGTTTTCAACAATATGCTTCTCTTAGTGCTCTGTGAACTGTTGTACTATTGGGTGTTGTCATAGTGAAGGCACTCCTTGGCTCAGTGAAGGAGCCCTTTACTAACCTATGCCTTTGGTTGTTTCCAAAAGAATCAGTATGGCATTGGATGATTGTTACTTTGGGAGGATGGGGGGTGCACCAAGACCTTTGTTTTATCTTTGTATAATACCTCATCTTTTTTCTGTTCACATGTTCAGGCTTTTTCATCAAAATACTGTAAAACTCATAAAAATAAAACAGCGAAATTTGACTGGTTGATTGCACTATTCCAAGATTTAGAACTGGATTTGGCAAATTTATTTTTGAAAATTTAGTCACTTAATCCTCCTAAAGCGTCATGGGTTACAGCCGAAGTTTTTTAAAAATCTTTTTGGGAACTAAGTATATACAGAAATTGCAGATGAAGTTGTTCTTGCTAAATGCTGCTTCCTTTATACTTTAATCTTTCAATGTGTTACTAATACAGCATGTGTATAGCAGGGCCAGTATTATCTATTGCCTGCTGAGTTAATTTTATATTTTATTAATTGATTTCAGTTTCATCTTAGTTTCTGTTGTGAGCTGCAGCACAAACTCACATCTACATTTATTTTGTGGTGTTAGCAAATTACTCTCTGAGTCCTTTGATTTTTAAAAGAATATTATAACACAAAGTGATTCTTGTAAAAGCCTTCTCAGAAGGTCTAGTTCATTTTAAGGAAAACAGATTCTACATGTATCTTAGAGAAAGACATTTTTGCTAGAATTATTTCCACTGTGATATACAGTGATTCAGATAAGTAGAAAGGCAAGCAAGAAATCTAGGAGGAACAAAATGTCTTAGTGAAAGTGAACATATAAATTTATTTGTTCATTATATTTATATCCCACCTTTCCTTCAGAGCTATAACAACTCTTGAAGGAAACTAAGCCAAGATACAATTATTGGCTCAAAATCACCCAGCAAGTTTGTATGGCTGATAGACTGAAGCTGGCTCTGATCACCACAGTACAAAGATTCTCAAGAAATTCTGCAATCTCACAGTATCCCTTAATAGGATCTCGGTTTACGCAGTTGTCTAATGTGCTTGTTGGCACTCAGCCGCACTCGGATGGATCAGAGAGTACACTTCTTTCTTCCTTTTTGAGGAAGACACAACAAATAAAATAATAAAATAAAAATGACTCCGTGGTTTTCCATATCGTAGAACTACATTTTCCTGGGATAGAAAGTGCATGTTGGTTTTCAAAAAGTATTACAATTCATACCAATGGCTGGCCCTGTTATATATCTGTGTGTGTGAAAGAGGAAGAACACAAAGAGCAATTGCTGTGCCTAATTCCTTTGTATGATCCCTTCTAGCTTCGCAATTGATTTACCCAACTAAAGTGCCCTCACCTTCTGTACCTCAGCCACTCCCTTTAAGCAATGGATTTCACTACACTTTTGTCTAAACACCTTGAAAGTAAGAACTAACTGCTCCTGCTTTGCCATTAATGATATGCTTTGCCAATGTTGGATCTCTCTGTAAATGTAATAATAACTACTGCATGCAAACTTTAGAGATCGAAAGAACCTTTGCTCCTTCAGTTAAGAAAAGTAAAAATTCTTGCAAGGCATTTCCAGAAATTGTAAAGAATTTCTGTGAGAGTTCAAGTTGTTTTAACGTCCTTATCACTGATGATATTATTTTAGGTGAAATGTGTACAGGTGGTTTTGTAATAGGCAGCACCACATATTGAAAATGCCACAAGCCGTGTCTTGTGGAAACTGGAAAAAACCTAAAATATTAAATAACGTCTGAATAAATACTTAATATGTAAAATAAATGTTACACAATAAAATGCATATTATGATAGGTAGCAGAAATAAAAAGAGCCTTCATTTCCTTATGCTAGGCCATAAATTGAAGAATAGTTATGGCAATCATTATCACTGAAACAAATCCTGCCATATTTTGACAGCTTGCCCTGGCAATAAACCAAGTTTGTATATAGTTTCATAGGGTTATTTTTTTTCCCTTTAAAATATATTGCCTTTTTTTTGAAAAGAAAATTACGCTCATATGGCTTTTTTGAGCGTTATAGTAGAATTGAGTGAATTGCACATGCTTGGGAGATTTCTTTTTTGATTAAGACTGGTTGACAAAACAATGTTATTTTGTTTTCTGGGAAGTCTCTGTAATATATCAAGTATATTAAAAAAATCAGAAGAAAGAGCACAATGTTCTTTACTACTCATTATGCCTTTTAGTAAATTTGCTTCATTGATATCTAATTGCATTGTGTGTGTTTTTTTTATACTAGCCAAAGCAGTAACTGAACAGTGATTCATGGAATGTGCCAGTAACAATCGCCTAATGAACAAATTCAACCAGAAAGAAGGAAGAGGCACCCCAGGCTAAACTTCTCTCATAATTACTCTTATTTGAACACCTTTTATAAATAAATATAGAGACTGTTCGTACAACAAAAAAGAAAACAACTTTGTATAAGGAAAAAAACAGATAAATTATCAGCATTTTAAACATACTATATAAAACAGTGTTTCTCAACCTTGGTAACTTTAGGAAGATGGACATAAACTTCCAGAATTCCCCACCTCATTCTGCTGGGGGAATTCTGGGAGTTAAAGTTCACCCAGCATAAAATTGCCAAGATTGAAAAATATAAAATATGATGTAAAATATGTGCAATGGCCATACTTCAAGCCTATGCAGGTCCTGCTGATCAGTTGATTGTTTTTAAAGATTTGGTGTTCTATACTAAATGACATTTTTTTAAAAAAGAAAGTATGCATTAGATTTGTTGTTGAAAAAGGGCTGCTTACGTTTAAAAGATTGGATGCATGCTATGAAGATGCATCATTATATTCTTTGGATATTTTGTGTTTAGAAAGGAACAGACACACACACACACACTCATATATATTATATATTAGAGCAGATAACAGTTTTGTGACCATAATCAGGTGCAATTTTATTGACGAAAACTAGATATAAAATATGGAAAAGATGACCCCTTTGAATAAATGATATAGCCTATTATAACTGAGAATTGTTACAGACCTCTGTCCTACATGACACCACTAATCTAGCAACCCTGACCATCTGTTGTAAAAAAAATCAACTTTTTTATATCATCTTTTAGTTTAGGGCTCAGACAATGAAATACACTTGATTCAGTCTAGTCCCTTTCCCAATTTAAATGCAATTCTCATGCAATTTTGCCTCCAGCACTAAGATATATATGCATACATTCTCCACATTTGTCACAAAGAGGGCTTAAATTACGCACAAAATCTATTTTTTTTAATAAAAAGGACTTGCCATGGTATATTTCTACATATTCAGCAGGAAGCTTGTTTGTTATTGATCTCTCTAGAAAGCGCCCCATCAAAAAGGTCCTGCATCCACAACGGGCTCCAGTCACCCACTTTAAAATGAAATATTTAAAATAACTATTACAATTATTAATGCAACATTTTACTCAAATATTTATGTTGTTAATATCTGTATTTTCAAAAGCAGCACAAATGATTTATTGTCAACTATTTATAGTTTGCTGTGTTGATTGAGCTCTTGGCCCAGACAATTAAAATCTAAAATATAAGATTTCTCTTCTTGGGTTTTAGACAAAAAAGCTATTAAAAGCAGTTAATGATTGCTTTTTTTAACATGAAGGCTTGTGTGCTATATTAAAAAATGTAGACTGACAGCCGTGCAGTTTATTGTTCATACTCCTGCAGGAGTTCAGTGTATTACAGCTTTCTCTTACAGTACTCTCTTTTTATTCCAATTGTATAGAAAATAATCCTAATCCTCCAGAGTAAAGTAAATATGGATTTAAACCAAGGTGGGCTCATATTTGGAGACAAGATTGGCCTCTGGAAGATTCTTCAGACCTGCACTAAATGTCAGGGCAGTTAGTGACAGACTCACACCTTCTCCCATATATATTTCAGTCTTGTGTGTGTTGTGTGTGTGTGTGTGTGTGTGTGTGACAGAGAGAGATTTAATCCTGCTCCCCAACTGTGATCTGAGGTGCAGTGTCCCTGCCAGTAATATCAGCAAGCAAAGAGCAGCTTTATGAGGTTGACTATGGGGATATGAAGATGCTTTAAATTCTTCCATTCCTCCATTGCAGTAATTCTGGCATAAGGAAGATCCCAGAGGGAGATGGCAGAAACAAACAGCTGCCAAATCCTGGAATATTTCCTTGCTGTTAACTGGGTCAATTTTGGAATGAAAAATAATGTCACCCCTACATAGCAATCCTGGTGAAGATTGCACAATGGGTCATACAAGGATTATTTTTCTGTGGCTCAACACAGTCTGTGCGATGGGATGTGGATTGAAATTAGTGAATTGCTGCAGAGAGAAATATGGCTGTTTGACCACAAGATTACAGGGTAGTTTTTCCATGTGTAATAGAAATGGTTTCCTTAAAACTGGCTTGTAACTTTAGTAGACCTACAAATAAGCCTGGGACTATTTTTATTAGAAAATCCCAGTATAAATTATGGAGACATTCATACTGATAGCTCTTATAGAGGTGCAACTAAAGTTGAATCTTTTACATAAAAGATGAAACCAGTAGTTTTCAGCTGGTTACTGTACAGTTTAGTACAATACACAGACTTAAAGATAAAGGAATTTCCTAAAATTTACTGTTAAAAACATATTGTGTATGGAGAACCAAATTTCACAGGTAGCAAAGAGTCTGTATTCATAATTTTCTATACGTCCTTATGAGCATGGCTATTAATGATGTACTTAAGTTTTGATGACCTGTATCAATGTAGAGAGAATGTAATATGAGAGGAGTTCATGTGGGGGGGGGGAAGCTTCCATGCTGGCTTCTGAAACTAAGATTTGCCGAGAACCTCATGTTGTCTTTCATTTGATGTTTGTTCTTTGAACAGGCGCACACTACATAGCAAACTAATTTTGAGACTTTGAGATACTTTAAAAATCTCTTTGTGATGTTGCCTTGCAGCTACCATTCAATGAAGAAATCTTTCCAAGAAGAATGAAATCCTTTCTGTATTACAGTCCATACCTTTTATGTACTTACTTGTAGAAATGAGTCCCAATTATTTGTTTCAGTTTAGAATGGAATTATTAAAACGGATGTGGAAAATTCAAATATCCAAGAATAAATACTCAATACCTTGAGAAGCACATACAGCTCCATGTGAAAAACAGGCTAATTTAATTTAAGCCAGGTTGGAACGAAGTAGCATTATCTCGTTTTACATTTGTAAAATTTAATGGTTGTTTTCTGTGTTTAAACAAAATTCTCCACCTATCCCAAATGATAAAATAAATAGTTTTTCTTACAGCAAAATTGACTGAAAAAATTCATAAGAATGATTAATTTTCCCCTTAGGTTTTTATTAATGGTGTTTGTTGAAATCTAACACTGCATTGCTAATTCTTTCCTTAAAGTGAATCAACAATATGTAATTGGACATATTTATTCTAGCAACTAAAGAAGAATTACATAAAGAGAAACACTAGTTTTTGTTTTCCTTTCTGTCATTAAGAGATACAATTTCTACCTGACTGTGTCTTTTATCAAATAGTAAGTGGATTGAAAATTATTTTTTGAACTTGTATTCTATTTTGGCTATATTTGGAAATTATTCTTGATAAATGTATTTAGAAAATACAATCTATTTTAATTGAATACTGCCAGTATCAAGCATGTAACATTTTGTCAAAATGATATTCTTTTATTTTTTCTTTATTAAAATGTTGAAATATTTTGCAAGAAGTTTTTAATTTAAATGAAATGTAACAATTTGGAGACAATATATATGTACATATTAAACTATTAACATTATATTTGATCTGCCTTTGGAGTTTTATCATTTGTTCTTAAAATTTTGACTGAAATTGAATTTGTGTTTGTTTTTTACTGTCAAAATATTGTCCTTTGTTCTCAGATCCACATTGAATTACATCACAGTTTTTCTCTGCCTTCATCCCACAGGATTTGACTGTACATCTTTTGTATCCCTAGCATAGAACTCAAATAGGTTGCTAAATTCCTTGGCCAAACCATCCAGTGGGCCACTGATTCCTTAACTCTATGTTACAGACATTATTCTTCTTAATGACAATGGTTATGTTACACTATATATATTAAAACTCATTCATGAAATAAATATGGATTGGATATAGCTTTTGCTTAATTTGTAAGGGCTTTGCAAACATCCATTTGTCACTTGGGTTAGGAAAATCCCAGGAAAAAAGTATTCAGAAACATACCCCAGTGCTATCACTATTTTCTTATTGATCTCATTAATTCTAAATTGTACTCTTACAGCAAATTTTTACGGTAAATGTTCACTTCCATCCCCAATCTGAGTTTCCCAATTTTTAGGTATCTGCATATAACCTGGATTCAGATTAAGGAGCAGTGTGAATGTATTGCTGCTTATCCCCATTTATAAGCAACAATGAAATATATTTTACTTTATTTTGTTTAGGGGGTTTCGTGCCTGAGCAGGGGTTTGGAGTAGAAGACCTCAAGGGTCCCTTCCAACTCTGTTATTCTTTTATTTTATAACATATATAGGCAGTCTTTGTTTTTTTGCTTAGAGTCCTCTCAAAAAAAAATTAAAAATATAAAAAAGGGACTTAGGACAGGTTCTCACTCTTGTGAATGTTGCCACGTCCAAACAGTCACATGATCAAAATTTGGATGCATGGAAAACCTCATATTATTATGGTTGCCTCATCCTGGGGTCACAAGTTGCAACCTTCTCAGGGTGTTTCAACAAATGAAATCAATGGGGCAAGCTGGATGTGATTTGCTTAATGTTTCTGTGATTTGCTGAACCACTGCAGCAAAAACATTGCAAAATCGGATGCAACTTGCTTAACAACTGTGTTGCTTAGTGACAGACGTTTAAAGTCCCAATTATGGCCATAAGTCAAGATTTTCTTTTTTCTTAAAAATGATTTAATCATTTTAATCATTTAATCAAGGAAAATTGACCATAGCAAGAAATTTAATTTGAATATCAGTTACAGCTTTTGGAGACAGCTGGTGTTAAGCTCTCCAACTTTTTTTTTTAAGAACAAAGATTTATTGTTTTACATGTATACAAAATAAAATTGTAACCTTCATAGTATTAATAATATTTTTATAATTTTCACCCCCC
>JANHFP010005875.1:3607-16985 GCA_032468135.1 Calamaria suluensis | reverse complement strand
AATTTCATGTTTCTAGCTGCAACAGTTTTTGAGCTCTGGTGATAATGAGTCAGTGAGTGAGTGGTATTTCGCATATAGATATATATATAGATATATCCATGTTGGCTATAAAAGATGATATCTGCTATCTATGTAAAGTGATGAAGAATGAGCAGATTTATGAAAGTTTGTCCTTTTTAACCACTAGCCAATACAAAGTGAATTAAATAATAAATGTAGTATAGAGTGTGAAATACTGCAAAGAAGGACCCTTGAGCCCCTGTCTCAGCCAAAGGAAGATTACCTCGCTGAAACCGAGCCCACAATGCCGCCGGTTCCTTCCTGACATGGTGCTATCCATACTCTGTTGAAACTGAGTCTCCAGCTCATCATTCATTTTCTTATCTTCTTCCCCTATAGGGTTACATATGTTGATTACCATACAGTCAAATAACAAATCCTGAATTTCAACAAAAAAGGAGAAGCGTTACATTTTATCCAACAACCCACAACAGGAGTTTATTCCTAATGGCATAGGGTCAGTGCAGAATGGGGGCACATTTCTATTAAATGTTGCCATTTTGGAGAACCTAGGAGGATAATTTATCTGGATGCCGGAACTGCATCTGCCCAGGTATATAGATGATCTCCAGTCACCTGGGGTCTCAAAAAGCCCTTAAATCTGAGTTTTGGTCATAGGTCCGGAATTAAATGAATGTGCGTGCGGAACCTGATGTTTTGTGGTTTGATGTGTGGTGAAATGTAGTCTGGATTCCCAGGAGGGAGGGGGTACATTCCAGCGTGCATAGAGCAATTAAGCATAGAAAGTTTGGTTGGTAGGAAGGCTATTCCCAGTGTATATCCATAGTAATGCAGACAGTTGTTTTAGTTTGGCAAATGTTCTACAGGTGAGGAACAGCAACTGCTCAGAAGTAACTCTGTGTCTCTTTCTTGGTTGTTTTTAGTGCAGGATCTTTTGTCTAGGTTTTTAATTGTTTTAACTTAGGGGACAGATAATAATGTATTGAATGAAATAGTAATAAATAATATTGTTTGAGGACAAAACTAGAACCCCACCCATAAACTTTCTGATACTTTTTGCACAAATAGTATCATGACACTTCAGGGTACAGTAAGTCACAGACCATTTTGGTTTTAAAGCATTACTTACACATGGGGGCAATATAGCACTTCAGAAGAATAGTGGAGAGCCAGTAGCAGTTAGTGGCCAAAAAGATGGCTTTGAGTATGAGAAATATCAAATCTATATGGCATATAGGTAAATCAGTCAGAAAGATAAAGTTCCCTAGAAAACATTTTTGCTTAATTCAAGCATACAGACGCTTATTCCCCTTCAAAATTTTGCTTAAACTAACCTGTTCTAAAATGAGAAGTTGATCGATGATCTCCAATAACAAGGCGTCCAGTGTGTTCTTTCTAGAAGAAAGCATACATTATTATTCCAACACAATGATTATATTTTTCTACTAATGACTGATTTATTATGGCACTAGAATAATTATTTGTCAATATTACCATGTTATGTTTCAAATAAGTATCACACAACTCTAAGGGAGGCTTACATACGCTATTAACCAACCAAACCATACTCAAATTACAAAACTCAGTTTTTGATTTTTGTGACCATTGATGTCCACCTTGAAATCTGGTGCTGTTATCAGTCTGGCTGGCTTCAAAAGAGTTGGACCACTTGATGGAAATAATGGTGGTCAAAAGCTATTAACTTTCATGGCAGTGTGATGGTCTCTGAAGGTTGTCTGATGAGAGACTAGTGGATTTTCTTGTGCTTGGATGACCAACACAAGAAGAGACTGTTAGATCAGTGATCCAATCCAGCAAGGCAACTACTTATGTTCTTATTTTGTACCAGAATTTCCAGGGTTTGTATTTGGGGAATGACATAACACATTGAATAAGCAATTAAAATAATGCTGCCAAAGAAACAACAAAATAATTTAATATAACTATCCAGATGCTACTTGCAGCAACAATAATAAACTGAAAGTCAAGCTAAATATTAAGGTGGTTTTTTTTAGAAAATCAATTTCATTATATTTCCAAACTTATTTTGAAAATTATTTATATTCACTTTCATTTCATATGAGAGTGACCCTTACCATTTAACAAAAAAAAAACCAATTAGTTAAAATAACCCTGAACCCAAAGGTGTTTTTTTCAAGTAAGGCAAGTGAACTTTCCTACTTTTTTCTTTGAAAACATTTCATTCTCATCCAAGAAACTTCTTTAGTTCTAACTGACTGGTGGGAAAATTAGTCCCACCAGTAAGTTATAACTGAAAAAGCTTCTTGAAAAATGTTTTCAAATGAAAAAAAAACAAGAAAGTCAAGTTGCCTTTTTTTGAAAAAGCACCTTTGCAACCTTGGTGTTAATTATCCGTAGATAATTGGTGTTAATTATCCGTAGATAATTAACACCAAAGCAAAGTTGGAATTGTGTTATTTTCTAACTGATTTGGCTTACACTTCCCACCAAGATTTGTCCCAGGTCCCACCAAGATATTAATAGCTGGGAAACTAGAATGGAAGAACTTGTCCATTTCATACTGCAAGTGTGAGCTTTCTTCCATAAATAAACTTTTACTAGTGTTATTACTAGTAATATTCTATAGAATTGTAAGTAAGGCTATTAGGTATTGCATTGAAACTCTGTGAATTGTAACAATTAATGGGTGTAATAAGATTCAATCACTTCATCATACATCATTAATGTATTTTCCATTCAACTATATCCACTGAAAAAAATGAATGAACTGAATATATTACAAGCCAACTTTCTTGTTTAACTGGAAAGCTACAGATTAGTACTACTTAATGCTCTTTAAAAAATTAAGTTGTACTATCTTGGTTATGATTCACACGTGTTACTATGAGTACTTTACAATGACATCAAGATGAATGGAAATTGTAGGATTGAGAAGGTGTAGAGGCCCTGACCTAAAAAGTTATTTCATATAAAATTGATAGATGTAAGATTCCATTTAAAAATTTAGAATTGCAAGATTCTGTGGTTATACCCAAGGTATACTAAACATCTGACAAAACACCAAATAGGTAAATATTAATTCATAAGCAAAAAGCATGCAATTCTGGCACAACTGTTCCATGAGGTATTCTGATTCTGACACCCAAAGATTTATGAAATAACTTTTCACTTATACTTCTGAAATGTTAGTTATTAGACGGTGATATTTTAAGAAGAACCTGTATTCTTATAAAAAAAGAAGAAACCAAGCAAATCTGCTTTGAAAGTTGTGTACTAAAAATCCCTTCTATAATCATTACACTGCTAGGATGAAAGTTAAAACCCTACCTTTCCAGCACCCATCAGCCTCAGAAACTTTTGCTTCCTTTCTTCATTACCCAAGTCAGCTGCCTCCCAGCTACCAGCTCCGAGCTGGAAAAACAAAAGATTGTTTTTAGACATTAAAAGAAAAAAAATCAAGCATTTATAAAGGTAAAGGTTTCCCTCGCACATATGTGCTAGTCATTTCCGGCTCTAGGGGGGCAATGCTCATCTCCATTTCAAAGCTGAAAAGCCAGTGCTGTCCGAAGACGTCTCCATGATGATGTGGGCATGACTAAACGCCAAAGGCACACAGAATGCTGTTACCTTCCCACCAAAGGTGGTCCCTATTTTTCTACTTCCATTTTTTACATGCTTCGAAACTGCTAGGTTGGCAGAAGCTGGAGCTCATCCCGATAGTATAAATATATATAATACAACTTTCATTGCAGCTATAATCATGTCATAAGCTCCATATGGCTGCACCATATTTGCCTATCTACTTCACATAAATGCCAGTTTAAAAGAAAATATTCTCATGGGTTGCAAGGAAAATATTCCAATACTGGATAATATACTTTTAGCCAGCAGCATTAGAGCTCAAATCAACAAAGCTATGTAGTACTGCATGGCGACAACTTCCTGCTGACACCTTCCAATGACTAATACATATTATAGTTCCAAACACAAAATAATGTAAGAGATGGATAATTTCCCTTTTTCAAAAGTGGAGGAATAGCATGAGGGGGAGTGATGCTACTTAGTCAGATAATGAAACATCTGTAAGAAAATAACCAAGTTCAAAAAATATGAAGAACCCAATAGTTCAACCCCGAACTACGAATATTCTCTTCTGCTGAAATAAAGATAAATCCATCTTCATAAAATTATTAAATGAAAAGTAGTTTTAATTAATTGAAATACACCATTTATGTTCAACTTTGACAGAACAAGATTGTCCCCTTTTAACAATGCTGCTATATGACATTACTAAAAGAAGAAACATCTTGTTCCTGTCTGCTGAAAGTCTGTCCCAAACGTGTATACTGCCGCTTTAGAACAGTGGTCTCCAGCCTTGGCAACTTTAAGACTTGTGGATTTCAACTCCCAGAATTCCTCAGCCAGCTGGGGCTTCTGGGAGTTGAAGTCCACAAGTCTTAAAGTTGCCAAGTTTGGAGACCCCTGATTTAGAAGGCATTCTGAAAATAATAATCAGAGCATAGCATTGCCCACAATGTACAAACATCCACCATATTCAGTCTCTGGTAGAAAAAAATATTCTTGGTTATAGATCTCCTAGGTCCAGCAGAGGAAGCCTAGTCCAGATGCACATTTATACTAAAATCTACTTGTAGCCATCACATTAACTAATAACTGGGATGGTCCCTTTAAGCTCCTCAAAGTCTAGAAAAGCACATTTCTATAGGGTTCTATAGCAATAATCTACTGTATGCTGCATCTCAGATTTTTCTGTTGAAAATCTGTAATCAGCTCCTCCACTATATGCATACTAACCTATTCTGGCAAGTGGATATGCATTTCCAACATGTCTCCCCCTTTTTTCTTCTTCTCTATTTTGGCTACACTGCATCAATGTATTGTTTTGACTTCTACTTAACTACAAATATCTTTACACTGCTTTTCAGAAGATTTAATGCCAATGCCATCTCCCAACTCTTGTATACACTAGGGAAGGAGGCTGTCTGCATCATGCCAAGGCCTTGCTCCCGAAAGTCTGATTCTCAGACTGCTTTTCAATGCCCAGATTAATCATGATAGATAATAAGCTATTTTAAGAAGTCCAAGGGGAAATGTGCCTCTCAACCAACAGGAGAAAAAACTCTTAATTCTTAATTTCCCCGGCAAAAACGAGGCTTTCTCCCTCGAGCCCAAAATGTGCAAAGGCACATTTCTTGAACCCACTCTTAATCCAGATGCATCGACTGACAGCCATGGGAGTTGTAGTCCCTCCCCCTTTTGCCCAGTATGGGAGTTGTAGTCCTTCACTCCTGCAGAAGGACGGGCTGAAGGGTTGAACCAGCCCTATGTATGGCAGGAGGAGCAAATCCTCCTACATTAACCGGGGAATAGTGACCGAAGGATTCTGTACTTGCAATTTTTATAATAAAACTTTAAAAAAAAAGATAATAGAAAATATAGAAAAGAAAAAAGAAAGAAAATGTTATAAAAAGGCAGCTTCCCGTCTTTTTAACAGTAGCTAAAGAAATTTTCAACAATAAAAGCAGTGGAAATATAAAAAAAGAAAGTGAAAAATAGTGAATAAATAAAAAAGAAAATGTGATAAATTTTATTTTATATCCCTACTTTATTATTTTTATAAATAACTCATTATCTTAATTACTTCCACCAAATGGATACCCATTTATTGAGCTCATAACAACCAATTTGCTTTCACCATTCACAGTATTTTAGCATCCAGAAAATTTGACAGCTTATTATTTATCCCCTAAATCAAGATCATTTATGATCAAGTTTACAAAAAATACTAATTTCAGTACAGTCCATTGAAAAAGTCCTTTAGGGTTTTTTAGCTATTGAATATTTCATAAAAAGATGGATCTACTTAGCCTATAGCTGCTAAACTTAATTAAGAGCTTTTGATCAGGACATTTGTCAAAACGTTTTGAAAATCCAAATCCATTTATAATTCTGTTTCAATCCTAAGAAAATGTAGATCAACAAATAAAATTTCTTTATTGAATATGTGCATTTTCTTTCAAGGTTTGGAACTCTATAAGTCAGTTAATTTTTTTAAAAAAATTAGTCACTGACTAATAAAATTAATTATTGAGACAAATTATTTTAAATTGCTATTTAGCTGACTAGTTGACAATTAGTAAAACTAGTTCACAACTTTCCAGATATCCCCTGATCTCTTTTTAAAGCAGTCTTTTGGACTGTATTGTCTGTAATAAAGACAAGAACAAAGTATTCATTCTCTGAAGTTGTTTGCTTGCAGACATTTCTCCAGTAAGGCGGGACCTGCAGTCAGGAATGGGATTGACTTCGTCTGATCCAATCAGACTGAGTGGTGTTTTTGATAAGCTCTGCTCCTTCCTCTCGCCTTTCAGCTTTCAGACTCAGTCTCATTGGACAGACATGCTTTCTGTTCTGTCCCAATCCTTATTACTCCTCAGAGTTATTTTTTCCTTGAAGCAGGGCTAGCCATCACCATTCCTGACTGCAGATTCTAGACTTCCCTTTGATGATTAAAAACGGAGGGCTCCCAGCACAGATGGTGGAGCTGTTCCACTTCCAGTGTGAAGGGCGTGTAGTCCCGGTTCCGCTGAAGAGGCTGGGTGGTGAAGACATCATGGAGAACACCAGGGCTCTGATACTCCTCCGGCTTCCATTGCAAATCGCGAAAGACTGCCCTGTGGCTTGGCTGACATCGCATCACATTGAGACAGCACTCCCGGGCTTTCCCCGATTGTTGCCAAATGTCGCTGCAAGGGGGGATGTTCATCCACCCTGCAAACTAAAGCAGGTTGCTCTGCGGCACCAGCAGTCCAGGAGCATTGAGGGGACCGCACCCAGCACAGAGTGAATAGGAACTCCCCAATTCTCCATTGCAAGGCTTCTCCTGGATGTGCAGATTCCCCTTTTTCCAGCTGTGAAGGGGAATTCTGGGCATTGATCACTCACCCAAGTACCTGGGGAATGTTGCCTTTTTCCTTTGGTCATGAGTCCTTTAGAGGCCTTCCAAATTAGGCTTTCAAAATGGCTCCCACTCCAACTAAGCTGACTAGGAAAAGGGCTCACACATGGATCAGGAGATACCAGGGCCTTCTCAAGGGGTCCAGAAAAAAACTCCAAGAATACTTCCAAGGCTTCTGAAAAAGACACCAGAAAGAGGCACAAGGCCATGGAAAAGGCCATAGAAAGAGCAATTGGGGAGGCCAGCAAACAGACTAAAGGCCTGCTAGGCCCTGAGCTAATCCCCTCCCTCAAGAGGTATTGCAGGAATCAGAGGTTCATTTACCCTCATCTGTCTTGTCTCCTGATGGGGAAGGGGATCAAGCCCGGCAGCAGCTGTTAATAGCAGTTTGCTGTTTAGCACTATTTCTGATTCAGACCTACAAGCTCCATGTGGGGAAACACCTATCAGGCATAAGGTCAGGCCTGACCTCTGCATCTTTCATACAGGTTGGGTGGTCTTACGGTTGGACCCCACCTTCCTGGCAAAGATCAATACTAGGTTCTACCGGGACGAAGAATTGGTCCTCCCAAATTTCTGCCTGGACCCTACTCATAGGCTGGAACGTCTGTGGCATATTTAAATATGTGGAGGGCTGTCTGCATCTATCTCAAATGGACCTCATCTCTTAGGAGGTCAGAATCTCTTTTTGTCTCATTCCAACCCTCTAACCTTGGTCACAAGGTCTCTTCTTCCACTCTAGGGCGCTGGGTACAGGCTGCCATAGCTGAAGCATATAAGGCACAGACTTTGCCCAGTCCAGGACCTATCACAGCTCATTCCACAAGGAGCGCAGCCATTAGGACACCCTGCTTTGGCATGTCCAATTCCCTGACTGCAGGTCCTGCCTTACTGGAGAATGGACATTGTCTTTACCTGAACATCTGTTCTCATGAAGGCGGGACCTGCAGTCATCCCCATCCTGTTTCTTCCTGGTTACAGCCTCCGGGGTGGTGGTGGAGTTACCTTGTTGTTGTTGCCCGTCAGTCTGCCGATTTATTCTCATCAGAAAGCTGAAAATCAAGAAGAAGGGGTGGAGCTTATCAAAAATAGCAGACTCAGTTCGATTGGCTCAGACGAAGTCAATCCCATTCCTGTCTGCAGGTCCCGTCTTCATGAGAACGGGCATTCAGGTAAGGACAACGTCCATTCATTACTCAAATAGGTAAAGATCATCAGTGCTTAGTTTGGACTGTAGAAACTCTGACATTAAATTAATTACTAGGACTCTTAGCTAATGATAGCATCATAGACTTCCTGTACAAAAAACAGAATCCAAAAAGGAGAAGTGCATGCTTTCAGGGAGAAGCTTGCAACAGGGCTCTTTATAAGTAAAGCATGGTTTTGAAATATCAGACTCTGTATTAGGATGGATAAATACCAGCTGTGTTAGGGCAGAGGCTGACAGCAATTGTGTATATAAGGCTTTACCAAGTGCAATTGAGTGTTCGAATCACTTCCTGCTAATGCTTATTCTAGCGAGCCTCAGACTATATTATGTACAATTATGTATGACTTCTGGAATCCTTGATCTGCTTCACCTTAACTGTGTTATTCCCTTGCCCTTTGAATCAAGCTCAGCACTGTCTTGATCCAAATTGAATAAGACTGACAGTCTTGCCTTGTGTATTAATTAAGAATGTTTAATTAATTTATGACTTGCTGAAAGCCAGGTCACATTTAGAACTTAGTTTCTAACGTCCTGTTCATTTTTAGGGTTGATAGGTAAGGGAATTTACTTGTTACTATATTTAAAAGATTTAAAACAATAGCACAATCCAAAATGATTTCACAGGAAGAATGTTAATTGTCATCTGACCAACAATGATAATGAAAACATAAGAAGGATGTCTCTGAAATAAATATATTCCTGTATATTACTAAACGCTTCACCCAAAAAAGGATATCTCTAAAAAGTTGAATTTCATTTATTTTAGTTATTGGTTGCACAAAAACCAATGATAGTGACCTGAAGAGATGATAAATGAGAAATATGGTCAATTTGAAGTCTCCCTTTAGTAGCAATTAAGGCTACATCTATTGTTTTGAAAACAAAACCTCTAGCCAAAAACCTGTTGAGAAATAAAGGAGTAAGTTCCATCAGACCCATTTAGTGTTTTAATATTTTTATTTATCTTGTTTTGTTGGTGGTGTAAGCCACCTAAAGTTGATTGATAATGTAATGGGTGGCATATCAATTGAAAAAAAAAAGTAGATGAATAAATATAATTATAAATTAATTTTGTATTTAAAAACTCTTTGAATATCTACAAAAAGCAGAAAGGACAACCTAATGATAAATAAGTAATAGTGCCTGAATAGTACAGGTAGTCCTCAACGTACGACCACAATTGAGCCCAAAATTTCTGTTATTAAGTGATACATTTGTTAAGTGAGTTTTGCCCCATTTTATGACCTTTCTTTCTATTATGTGAATCACTGTAGTTGAGAAGTTAGTAACCTGGTTAAGTAAATCTGGCTCCCCCATTGCCTGCTTTTAAGAAGTTCGCAAAAGGTGACCCCATGACCTTGGAATACAGCAATGGTGATAAATAAGAACCAGTTGCCAAGCATCTGAATTTTGATCACAGGATCATGTGGATGCTGCAAAGGTTGTAACTATGAAAAGTGGTCATAAGTCACATTTTAAGTATTATAACTTTGAATGGTCATTAAATGAACAGTTGTAAGTCAAGGACTACCTATATTTGATAAAGCTCTGCAAACCAATTGAAGGAAGTATTTCAGTGGCTGCTTGAAGTATTGAGGCATTGCATCTTTTGAAAGGCTCATGGCTAGTTCCAAGGCCTTTTTGGCAGCGGACTCATTGGATTTTCATTATATGAAGAAACTAAAAATGGTTGTGCCAGATTATTGAGAAAATACATTGCCTTGATGTTTTAAGATCTGTGTGCAGGGGAGGAAGTTTCAATTATTTCCCTTTGTCTTCATATTTAATGAATGTTATATTTTTCCTACTGTTTATCACAGTTTCTATTTTTTTTATTTTCTGAAATAGAATAATACTGCCTGCCAAGAGGACTCCCTCTAGTTTCTGATGCTGAAAGAGCTGCCTGTCAAGTGGAGCGGAACTCTTCTGAAGATCTGAGTTTCTTTCCTGCATTCTGACAAATGAGTTCTTTTTCACGTCTTAAACTCTTTTGTTGGAGTGCAAAAACAGAGCTCAAATGCACCCCATCAAAGGGGATTCCTTCTGTGCAGGTAGTTGTTTCAGCCAGCCTCCAGAGATGGTAGGGTGGTAAAATACAAGCAGAGAGTGGAAAGGGAGCATAATATAATATAATATAATATATAATATAATATAATATATATAATATAATAGAATATGAATAGAATAGAATAGAATAGAATAGAATAGAATAGAATAGATACAGGATACCTCAGACAGGTCTGGTCTAGGCCACGTGTGAGTGTCTCTCCATTATGCGCTGAAAATCCTGCTTGTATACAATCTTTAGGTTTTTTAGCACCTAAATATAGCCTCCTAGGTCTCCCCCACCCCATATTCCTAACTCAGACCACTTAATGACTGGGAGTACTGGGATTGTGATTGTTGACATGGGCAGTCAACAGCTTAATGTCTGTTTTGCATAGACATAAATTCTGTCCATAAATCAAGGATTATTTGTATTGCTTTTGTTTACTTCTGACATGTTCTTTTTATTTGCCAATCATAATTCTAGATACAGTTACTTTTTAGTTATTGGGATTAAAAAGAAAACTAGGATATGAATTGAAAAATACTGTTTTTGCTAGTCTCTGAAGTGATTTTATTACCTATTGAAAAGACACTCATGAATTTAAAATACAGAAGTTCATCTAAAATTGCATATTATCCTATACAAAATGCTGTTTAATAAATGAAAAATGGGTTCAAACTTTGGGAATCCTGTATGACTTTGGTTCACCTTTTTTGTAATTGTTTTACACACACACACACACACAAACAATTGCTGCAAACACACATTTTTTCCTAGAATCTAATTAATGGAGTGTCAAAAGATTTCCCAAGTGCTGCTGGAATCCAAAAGCTGTTAGAGGAAAAGATGAGCAGAATACATGTCAAAATGTCTCTGTGATTGGTACAAAAAGATTCTCAATAGGTGAAAGTGTACGTTTAATCAATGGATTATGTAAATTGAAGTTTTGCTAAAGTATTAACTATAAACAGAACAATTGCTTTGGTGTATTATGGGGGAGTTTCTTTTAGAATTAGTATAATAAACTTTTTACTATGTTTTAAGTTATTTTTTAGCAGTTCTTTCAGTTTTTTGATTAAGAAAACTATATTTTTTGTAAACCAAATCATATTTATTTTAATAATGTAGTTTTGAAAAAAATAAGTATGAAAGTAGATTTTTTTAACTTAAAAAAAAGAGCTTTGATAGATTTTTAAGGTTTTGTTCTTTACATAAGGAAATGATGTAGTGCTTTATATTTGGGTTTGATAGCATATGATTATTCATACTTTCAAACAGTTGTTCTATAGAAAAAAAGCAATAAAAGATATCCACATGCTTTTTACATATGTTAAATATTGTATTCTTCAAGACTAATGCTATATTTGGTGAATCAGTTAAATGCAGTATATTCAAAGTACCTTCTAAATTTTCATATGTTTCCTTTCTCAGCCATCATGTAAATACACATGTATTATACATATGTAGTTAAATAAATCTGTTAAAAATTGTAGTGCAAGTTTACTTAAAAATAGTCCCTTCTTATTAGTCTTATTCATAGCAAGTTTGTCTGGCTTGTATCCTTTAAGCAAGATCCTGGGCATACTGATTTAGGAATTAAGTCCCATCAATTTTATCTGGGCTCTATACTATTTCTTTTTCAAGCTTCTTTAAAAAAATATTTTGTTTTAATATTTGCTTTTGGTGATTTTTTTTAGCAATTTAATGATGACTTATTTAGCATTTTATTGGTATTGTGCTATGAAATGGACTTATTCTTGTAATTCATTTTAATACAGCCTTATTAAGAAAATGAAATTATATTAGAAATTGTTTTAATATATATATGCCAATGACGAGAAACTATGTTGTCAATTCAAAGCATGCTTTTTATGGAAAATGACTTTTTCCTCCAAAATTATAATAGAAATAAAATTAACATGTAATTTTCCTGCGATAAGGCGAACATATGTCAGCATATACAACACCATACTGCTGCTAAGAGACAATTATCTATAAGAAGACTAAAATAATTTTACTGTATATAACAGGCTTAAGTACATTAACGGCTTTATCACACTATGTAAATTATAAGAATGTTCAAATTTAATTATTTGTAAAATATTTGTTGATATCAAACAATATTTGCATTATAGCATAGCATAGATAATACAAGAATAGGTTTTATTACTTAGGTACATTGATTTAAACAAAATTAAATATCTTGTCAATTCTTGACTATTATTTTTTAAATAATAAAGTAAATAGGAAGTAAAGAAAATAAAGCTTCTTTAGAAAAATAGGTTTCAAAGTATTATACTGTATATCCAGACTAACGACTCATAATCAAATTTGCTGTATAATATATTTAAAAATATGTATTAGAAAACCTTATATTTGAAATAATAAATGTGTTAAAAATGAATCAAGACTTTAAAATTAGGTTGTAATATTATACTGCCATTTCAAGTATTTTATACTTTGAAAGCATTAAATCAATAAACAGTCACATAGAACTTTATGCATTCCAAGATAAATCTTTCCTATTTTCCCCCATTTATTAAAAATATCAAAGTAGGTAAATTAGTAATTTCAGTTCTTGGCAAGAATTATCAAGAATAATTTACTGCTGCAAAGGCAAAGTCACTATTCTCCTGACATTTGAGATTAAGAAGATACTGCAAGGTAACTTTAAAAAAATCAAGACTAGCCTAAGTTTCCTCTAAATGCTTAAGTTTTCATGCTGTAAGTTAAAGTGACATTTATTTAAATATTCATAGCTATTTGTGATTTCTCAAATTGTACTTTGGAGACAAGGGAAGGCTATGTTAGTTGCATTGTTTTGCAGCTGGACAGGCACCATCTACCTTAGATCTTGCTGGTAAAATATCTTTGTTATCTGCAATCCTCAGATCCTCTTCATTGTGTAGAAAATGTACTGGGACATTTTTTTTTCAAATCTTCAGTAAATAATTGTGTGGATTTTAGGAAGCAGCTCTCTATAGTGTTCTTTGTAGTTGCCTTAAAATCATCCTCCATTATGATTAAACCACCCTACCCAATTCAGAGTTACCAAACTCTAACCTACTACTAGATAAAGTAGAAAAATGTGGCTTGGACAGCATTACCACCAGATGGATTCGTAACTGGCTGACTA
>JANHFP010005874.1:51087-61384 GCA_032468135.1 Calamaria suluensis | reverse complement strand
CTTTCTTTCTTTCTTTCTTTCTTTCTTTCTTTTCTTTCTTTCTTTCTTTCTTTCCCCCTCCCTCCCTCTCCCTCTCTCTCTCTCTCTGTGGGTGTGTGGGTGTGTGTCTTTCTTTTCCTTCCTATCAACCCATCCATCCAAATTAAATATACTGAGCCTTAATAATTTACACCAATGGTCCCCAATCTTTGCACCTTGGCAGCCCGGCTGTTGGGGAGAAGAGGGGAACTGGGCCTACTTACTCAAATTGAGCTGTGCTGTGCACGTTGAGGGATTTTTTAAAACAGTGGTCATTCAAAAAAAGTTACTTAAAGTGCAGAAAATATAATAAGATATTGCAAAATTTATTACATACCTATGTTTGTTTAAATAAACACTAAAGAATTAAAACTATTACCTTTGGCATATTGTTTCAAAATCAACTCCTGCTGAAAGGAGGAGGGTTTGTGACAATTACATATATTTATGTGCTTTCATGATGGGCCCACCACATAAAACATGTATGGCAAATTTGTTCAAAATTATTATAATTTGTGTCTTGCTGTTTAAACAGGAGAAAGCACTCTCTGCTTTAATAACTGTGAATTGGTAGCATCCTGTCCATCTTACTGGCCTTAATGCACTAAAGGCTCTAACTAAAGAGAATCCAATAATAATAATTAACAACAACAACAACAATAAAGGCTTTTTAATAAGAGATAGCTTAGATCTATTTTCCCACTTTCCAATATCCATTCTGTTTGCTTGATGTATAGCATCCAAATACATTGCAGCCCTGGTTAATAATAATATATGCCTATTGGATTATGCCATACTTTCTACAATCCCCTGAACCAGAGCTTACTTATCCTGACTAACATGTTTTTTGTACCTGCAGACTTTTTATTAGCCTTTTTGGCAAGCCGAAACGAATATTTATTCACTATGTCACACAATCTCTAGCTTGCACTGCCCAGTTCGCTGTCAAGTACTGACGCTTCTATTTTTGGCTCACCACAGATGACCTTATTGTACGCTAACAGAGCCGGGTTGTCACCAAAACAAGTTGCTGGGTTTTTTATTTCTATTTTTTTTTTAAAAAAAGGGAAGGCAACTTCCCCATCCCGCAGGAATATATTATCCAGCCTGCATTAAATATCCGGTGGTTGTCGGCAGTAGCGAACAACGTAGTAGAAACTGTGCAACTTGTGCAGACGAATGCTGTTAACTAGTGATACGTTGCACTCGCTTGGCTATTACACACGGCGTTTGAGGATTCTGGGAGGGTGTTTGTAAACAGTGCAGCCATGTGCGCAAAGTCCACGTGGTGTCTTTACTCTGCCTAGATCTGAAGAAACGCTGAATAGGGAAAAACAAATACTCAGTCCATGGTAGAACAGAGACAATACATGTTGCAATTTTTTATTTTTTTTTTACAGGAAAGTCAATCCTGGAACGTATTTGAATTCTGGAAGCACGACTGACATTTTCAGCACTAGGTTCGCTGTCCTCACTCTGAAACAAGACCAAACTTCAACGATTGCTAAAAGGGTTATATGAAGACAGACTACAAGGCAAATATATTTAATACCAGAACAGATCAAAAAATGGTAAGCGAATACATGGACGGGGTTTACCTGTGCATTGAGGTGAGGGAGGGGAATCAAAGTTATCGGTTTAAACAAAAAGCCTGGAATTTATTTTGAGACTTTAAAATTAAAGATGCTGTTTGATTATTGCTCTTTTAATATCAATCTAATCTCACTGAAGTAACCCTGTAGGCAATTTCCTTTTATTTACACTATACTTTTGTTTGGGGTATGTAGGTTTATGAACTATGTATGTATGCATGCATGTAAATATGTAGGATATGTAGGTTTATGAAGTTTAAAGCAGTTTGTGAAGGTGGAAACATGAGACGGAAGACGGAAAATGAGTGGTATTTTATTTGTAATTAAAGGAGCGATATCAAGAATATGGAGATTGGCATAAAATAATATATTGAAAAATTGAACAAGTAAGGAAAGATTATAATATGACAAAAATGGGTATTATTGTTAAATGTATCAGATATGAAGAATATTGTTTTATTTGTACTAAAATATAAACATGGTTCCATGCTGTTCACGCAACAATGTGTTTGTAGAAAAATAAAAAAATTGGAAAAAATAACCAATGATAGCAAAACTCGGAAACTAGTGAGACTAAAATCTCTCTCCTGTGAGTCAGGCATAAAACATAGGCAGGGTAATTAACAGTTGAATTCAATAGATCCTACTCCCTGATAATTAAAATAAGAACAAAGTTTTACTTTCCCAAGCAATGAGTTGTTCCAACAGATGTCTACAGTACTACTTCACCAACTGAAGAACTTTTAGACTCAGCCATAGAGTTTATATTTATTTGGGAATGTTTGCTTTCAACAAACTTCATTATGAATTGGGATAATTCCTCATGGGAAGGGGTTTTTTCCCCTTTGTTCAAAGCCACTATTCCTTACAGATTGTCATGGAGATTCAACCACAACTGAGCCTAGATTTCTATTGTTAAGCAAGGCAGGTTTTTTTTCCCATTTTGCAATCTTCTTTTACCACAGCTGTTAAGTTAATCACTGAAATTGCTAAGTCAATCATTTGGCTCAAATCTGGCTTCTCCCATTGGTTTTTGCATCTTGGAAGCCAGCTGGGAAGATTACAAATAGGGATCACATGATCCTAGGATAGTGCAGTTGTCATAAGCACATGCCACTTGCCAAGTGCCCAAATTTTGATCATGAGGCCATGGGGATGCCGCAATGGTTGTGAATGTAAAAGTTGTCAGTGCCAACTTTGGTCGCTAAATGAATTGCTATAATTCGAAGGTTACCTGTATTTTCTTCACTGCTGTGAAACTAAATGTTTGAAGATTCCTACTTTTCTTTTCTACCCTCAAGTGTTTTCAGGTTCAGTACTTTGGAGACGGGCTGGTATAACAAATGATTTATATTTATTTCCCATATATGATGCCTGTATATTTTCCACCTTCCAGTTCAACTGAAACTTTGACAGCACACATTTTTTCAATGAGTTCTGTTCCCTCCCAACATAAGATGTTTTTGGAGTTATCCATAAAGCATGGAAAATATAGGCATGGAAGTAAGATGATTACTAATCTACCACTTCTATCCAAACCCCTGTATAATTTTAACCATTCTTTATTTAATGTCATTAAAAATGAAGTTTCAAAGTAATGTTTTATGCTTAAAATTCAGACAAAAGCCTTCAAAGTTCAATCAGAAAGAGCCTTAATGTAATCCATATCAATATGGGATAAAAGCAGGGGTGAGTTCCAAATGGTGTTACTACCGGTTCTCTTTTTGCATTTGCTTTGCAAGTGCTTTGTGCACTTGCAAATGTGCACTCTGCACATGTGCATTAGATTTTAGAACAGCATGATTCACTTGCATGCACACAAAATGTGCACATTAGATTTTATAACAGGTGAGGCACAACAATTCTCTCTGCTACACCTATCAGCTGGACTAAAAATGACAAAATAAAGGCAAAAATAGTGCCAGGGTGGGCAGGAGGGCCCAGCTCCCAGCTGTAGATAACCAGTTCACTTATGCAATACCATCATCGCTACCGAACAAGGAGCAACATTCAAGAATAAGTTAAAAGAATACATTCAAGAGAATCATTATATATATAGCTATACCCACAATGTCTTCCATCCATATTTTGCAGCCCGCTTGGCAGGTTACTCTCTAATGTATTAGACCTAAATATTACCTAAAATATCCCAATTCTGGTACATTATAGTTTCCTTAAATACCTCAGGCAAATAAACAAAACAATTACCTCAGTTGTAACTACACCAATGGCAAAGTACTGTATAATATACATTACTGCTGTATTATTACTGACAATAATAATAATATTATAGACACACAAAAGGCATACACTGTCAAGACATCTAATCAATTTATTAATGCTTTTCAGGCCATCATCTGTTGAAAAGCAATACTTAATTTTCTTCTAATGGAGATTCATTCAAACATGGGCAGTGAGATAAAACTAAGTATTGTAAATGAGTCCATCAGCCTTGTGATTCTATAAAGATGTGCAGAAGATCCATTGTCTATCAAGTTCTATAGTCTGTATTCTGTATGTCATACAAATTCAGTTATTTCACAGGTCACCACAATGAGATAACCTAAAGGAAAACTTTTTATGTTATTTCTACAAAAGTGAATGATAATGAAGAAACTTACAGTATAATAGAAAGTTCTGGTTTTGCAGAACTTTGCAAGTTATATCTTGACATGCCAGGATAGGAGTGTCTCTTGCTTATATATCCCTATCCATCAGTAGTAGATAATCTCCACTTTAGCCATCTAATACTATACTGGATATTCCTAACTTTCTAATTCCTTATCAAGTAGCTTTCTGTATAATAGGAGAATCTTGAGCTCAATAGAAAATAGTTTCCCTAAGGCCACAGTTCATAAGTTCATCAGTGTATAAAAGAAAGAATCAAATTGGATAGCTTTTCTTTAATATTTCAAATTCTTAGTAACTAATATATATCAGGACTGACAGATGCTGGTGCTTATCATTCAGGCAGCTAAGTTCTGGAAGTGAAAAATAGCATCTCAGCTCCAATGTAGAGAACATACTTTGCAGTTCTATACAATACACAACATAGAAAAAAAAATCTTAACTAGGTTTCTTTAGGTCAAGTAAAATATTGCATATGTGCACCTGCAAGTCTTAGTAACAGTAGATAGGTAAAGGTAAAGGTTTCCCTCGCACACATGTGCTAGTCATTTCCAACTCTAGGGAGCGGTGCTCATCTCTGTTTCAAAGCCAAAGAACCAGCGCTGTCCAAAGACATCTCTGTGGTCATGTGACTGGCATGACTCAATGCCAAAGGTGCACAGAACACTTTTACCTTCCCACCAAAGGTGGTCCCTATTTTTTCTACTTGCTTTTTTACGTGCTTTCAAAACTGCTGGTTTGGCAGAAGCTGGGACCAGTAACAGGAGCTCACCCCATTACATGGCACTAGAGATTTGAACCGCTTAACTGCCAACCTTCCGATCGACAAGCTCACCTGTCTTACCCACTGAGCCACTGTATCCCTTAACAGTAGATATACATATGCAAAAACAGTAGATATGCATATCCTTTTATTTTCTATCTAGTTATACAACTATTGTACTTCTGATTCAGACTGCAGTCAATTTTTTATGATTCATAATGCATCCCACTGCGTTTCAGAAGCATATCAAGCAAATTGCCTTTTTGAATGATGTCACAGCACTAAGAATTGGCAAAATGCCTTTGCAGCAATCAGGGAACAGGAATAAATCAATAATTTTATCTTGTTAGACAAATTAATTTGTGACCATAGCCTCGTGTTTCGTAGATAGTTATCAAGTGTTTTTAAAACTGACCTCCTAAAAATGACACTTTTGTTTAAAAAAACCAAGAAACAAACACAGAGTAAAGATATGATAGCACTATTCAAATATATTAAAGAGATACACGGTTGGTCATAAATTATTCTCTATTATCCCAGACTGGAGGATAAGGAATAAATAATTTTATATATGAAATCAAATTACACTTAGATGTGATGAAAACCTTCCTAATACCATAAAAGTCAGACAGCTGAACATGCCACCTGGAAAAGAAGCATTCATTTCATCGGGTGCATTTAAAGTGAAGTTGGACAGCCATCCATTGTGAAGCTTTAATTGGGATTTTTGAATTAACCAGAGGGATGGCCTTCAAGGCCTCTACGACCCTTTCTCTGATTATGTAAATACAGATGGAAATGCTGTAACTTAGAATTGGCAAGTAATAGCCCATATTAAAGTGAGAAAGCTATGCTGTAACAATGGAAATCCTGGGGGAAAAATTGCTGAAGCTGTAGCAGCTGAGTGAGGTCATCTAAAGTAATTACAGATATAATAAAAAGTAGGCTATCTTCACTCACAAAAACATATGAATACTTGGCAGTTACTTTTGACCAATTTAAAGCATTTTGTCATACCTATTACCAACAAGATTTGGAAGTAGTGTTATATTGTTCAATATAATGGTATATATTTAATGGTGGGGGTAATATATACAGTTGGTATACCAATAGCAATTACTACTTCATAGTGATTTTCAGCCCTCTCTAAGTGGTTTACAGAGTCAGCATATTGCCCCCAACAACCGGGCTCCTCATTTTACCAACCCAGGAAGGATGGAAGGCTGAGTCAACATTAAAACACTCAGGATCAAACTCCTAGCAATGGGGACAAGGTTAGCCTGCAATACTGCATTCTAATCCCTGTGCCACCATACCACGACTCTTCAATATACTTACTTTCATGAAATAATGTGATTTTCTAATTCCAGGGCCCGTTCTCACCTATGAATTCCACATTTGGACGCAACAAGAAGGTTAAGAAAGTAACATACTTGAACATAGAATTTTAGCAGAAGAATAAAATATACATGAAATAAATATCAAGAATCTCTGTGGTCTTGCTGGGATTGGCATTTTCATGGACATAATGGATTTAAAAAAAAACTTGTTATAGCTTAAGCCCTTCTGTCCAAAATCATGATCGTTAAAACTATAAAACATGTGTGGTTTGTTATCTTTATGAGCTTCCTGTTGTTGGGTTATTTTTAAGAGTTTAAGGAAAGTAGGATATTTAATAATAGCTAAACCATAAGGAACAGCCCAGTCAACAAATCTATTAATTGCATATAGAGATTTGTTTGTAAAAGAGCTGTTGCAAAGCTGTTCTTGCTAAATTCTGAATGTGGTTTCCATACAAAAATTGTCCTTAAAATAAGAGCAGTAATATTTAGTATAAAACTTTTTGCCAACATTAATTCCAACAACTTGCTATGCCTATTTGAATTTCAAATGAACAACCTATTAAGTTTACATTTCTTCTATGGTATTTATCAGTGGTGAAATCCAATTTTTTTTAACTTCTGGTTCTGTGGGCATGGCTTGGTGGGCATGGTAGGCATGGCAGGGGAAGGATTCTGCAAAATCCCCATTCCCACCCCACTCTGGGGCCAGCCTAAGGTGGTATTTGCCGGTTCTCTGAACTGCACAAAATTTCTGCTACTGGTTCTCCAGAACCTGTCAGAACCTGTCCGTACCAGATTTCACCCCTGGTACTTATGCAAAGACAACAATTACTCAGACTTTCAGAAGTAATTCTGAACAAAGAAACCTCATGAAAACTGTAATCAAAGTAGACAAGGACTGTGATCAGAAATTAAAGGCTAAATATACAGTAAAGATAAACTTTAATCAAGTTGTACCGTTTGTGCAGTTTGAAGTATTCAATAAAGCACACATACCTGAATAAGATGTGAATTTTAAGAGGACTTTTTAATGCAATGTGTAATTGCTTTGAATGGAACCTTAGTGGTAAAAATGTTTCTGACAACAATAATAAAGCTATTACAATGTAGGAGTTAAGGTGTTAGACAAGAACTGGGAGACCCAACTCCCTGCAGTTCATTGCATGATTTTGGGCCAGTCACTCCCACTTGGATTTACTTCATAGGATTATTGTTGCTGTGAAGAAAATGAAAGATTTTCTGAACAATATGTGGGCTATAAATCTAATAGAAGTGAATGAATGAGTGAATGGCTGGTTCAGTAAGACTAAAGCAAATTTATTTGCCAAAATGTGTTGTATAGATATTCTGAATGTCACTTTTCCAATAAATTTGGATGGTGTCAGCTTTAGGATCATTAAAAATGGAAAAGAAAACCTCACTGACTGCAGCTAGAATTTGCTTAAATCATTATAACCAATGTTAAAATTATTGTTTACAATAATAATTCATGAAATGCAACATTTTTGGCCAGAAGATCAAGTCAATAATAATTTCATATTGTTCTTGAACAAGAATGGTGCAGTCTTATGGTTAGTCAAAAAAGATTTTTATTATTTTTCACCTACCTAGTGAAAAAATATTAACATTTTCAAAGAATAAATTCCTTCTTTCCCCAACACACACAATCTCTCTCCCCCCCCCCTCTGTAAAACATACTGTAAATTAAATATTTTCAAAAGCCCTGTAAGATTTTTCACACCATGATAAAGCCTTTTCCTCTAATGTTATTCTGTGATAAGAAAGAAATGTTTAGTTTTTTTACCTTGATATATACTGTATACACTAACTGTATTGAGGCTTAAAACCAATTTTTCTATTGTTTGGAACTTTGGGGATACTAGATGGAACACATCTGTCTATTTCTGAACAGTGAAGGGCCATGTAGATAGTCCCAAGGTGCTAATTGAAAATTATGTGTTTGAGGGAGGGGAAGTCTTCAAGGGTGCCATCAATTATTAGTTTTGTTGGAAAGGCGGCAAAAAGTTATCTCCAAATTAAGAAAAAATAACATTCTCTTAAGATTACAAATAGAGGCTCTTCTAATTCTGTCAATCAACAGAGAATAACAACCAATTGCGCTAAACCTCAAAAGAAACATGAACATTTAGAGGAAGTTTGGGAGGAAATAAGCATGAAAAAACAACTAAGAATTGATGAGCATGTTCTGCCTGACCCCCATTAACCTGAAATCTCCCATCGGACACTTCAGGTTAAAGCAGGAAACACTGTGAACTGGAAGTAATTAGTTACTTATTTTACTATATGTACATTGGTACTACTATCCAGACCCTATGCATCCATGCATGTGAAATCTATAACAGTAGTTGAGGACACGAATTGTATTGTACTGCACCAGATAATTGTGTATAGAGTGAGTTCAATTATGATCTTATGTTGGGCTTTCTAGCTAAAAAAAGGCAGAATGTGAGCAGAAAACCATTCAAGATCCAAATATTTAAAGATTTTAACAGTTAAGTTTCATAAAAGCTTGATACATACATTTAATAGCATTATGATCAATTCAGTCATTGATAGAGAAGTTTAGTGTACCAAGGGACCATCAATAGAATAGCTTTCTTCAAAATAAAAGCCTGAACACTTATCTAAAAATTACACAATTCAATAAATTAGCAACTTCTATTGCCGGTTTTGAGAAAGAAGAGGAAATGCTAATTTGTAAATTCACAGAATAATGACCAGTGTACTGTAAGTGAAATAGTCCAAGGATTTTTATCTCAGCCATTCAGGGTGTACTCTAAAAAGCCTGCCGCTTGTTAACTTCAAGAAGGATGGCAAAACTGAGAAAGGTGACTTTCAGCACTTAATGTTGTTTGGGGGCTATCAGCCCTATAACTGAGACTTTTTTTTTTGGTGTTCCTTGACCATTAACATCTATCTGCTGAATTTGTTTAACAAATAAGCCCTGTTAATGTCCCCCTTCTTCACTGAGCGTGCCATCACAAAATACACATTCAATTAAGCAAATGAATTTACAAGCTATTCTGTCTTCCCACCCCCATTTTCCAATGTTAGCTGGCTATTAAAATGCAAATACAATGGCCTCATTAGCTGACAAACAACAGCCCTGCCTTTCTCTAAGGCGGAGAGATTTCTCTCCCCATTTAAAAAAATAATAATAATGAAACAAATCTCTCTCTTTACATCCCTTGCCATGTTGTAGTATCAGATTTTGCATCTGCATACGCTGACTGTGGGAGGGGAGGGAGGAAACACTCAAAATGAGATCATTAAGAGTGACTGTGTCTGTAAGCCTCGACTCAGTTCCCTTTCCTCCCTTATCTCCAACCCCCATAAACAGTCACAAAAAAAGAATACTGTACCCAGGACAGAGAGCTGAATCCACATTATCCCCCCCCCCCAATCTTCACAAAGCTGACCTGCAACACAAATTAAGCTTTGGAAAAAAACTTAGCTCCGATTGAAACAATGTTATAAAGGCTTCCATCCATTGCAGGTCCAAAGTATCACTGAAGAAGCGTCTGGGATGGGGTTTTTTTTTTTAATTTTCAGGGCTAGGCTGAAGCATTTTGAATGGAGCATTCCTGGCCAATGTTGTTTTATGATCCTTGAGGTTGTCATTTTTTTTGAGGGACGCGCGTTTCTGTGTGTTTTTTTTTTCTGGAGCCCACACAGAAACAGGCCAGCAGTTATTATGACAAGGCAGTAACAGCCATAATATAGATAATGGGGACGATTACTCTTCAATGGAGGGGAGGGGCACCCTAATGTTGCCAATTCTTCCCGATTCTCTTCTTTCTCTCCTCAGTCTCCTCAACCTTCCGGCTAGTTCTCAAAACTCCACAAACCCCTCTTCTTGTCTTCCCTTCGGCCCCCTCTCTGCCCCCCCCGCCCCCCGCCACGCTTGCACTGCGCCTGTCGTTGTGTGTGGG
>JANHFP010005874.1:22662-32698 GCA_032468135.1 Calamaria suluensis | reverse complement strand
GAAAAGAAAAAAAAACCCAGCTCTGCCTCTGAAGTCTAACTAAATTGCAGTGCATTCAGCCGAAATGGGAGAGAACAGGCAGGCTTCGGTGGCAGAGACGGCGGTGGCGGGGGGGAGTGGGACGTTGACAACGACGGGGGAGGGGATTCCAGGGGAATCCCTTCCTCCCTCCTTTACTCACTCCGTGCACGCAGGTCCCAGGAGCCGCCACAGAGTGCCAAGGGAAGCCCCTGTGGTCCGTAATGGCAGGGGGCGGGGCTGGAGCCGCAGGCGGCCTGCGTGGTCCCAGGAGCCGCGCCGGGAGAACTATTTACTTGCATACAGCTTCTCCCGCCCAGAAGGCAGGCTCCCTCTTTGGAGCCCCAACGCCGGCACCCACATTCCCCTCAGCCACTTCCCGCCCGATCTCACTCTCGCCTCTTCGGCCTCGTTCCCAAGGTGCAATGCTGGAACCGCACGCCCCTGTCTGGAGAAGGGAGACGCACGGGACTTGCTCCCCTTCCTGAAGCAGCCTGGCCGGCTTTCTCCCATCTTCCAGCCGAGACGCTGCTGAGGAGAAGGGAAAACCTTCTGGGAGAGCAGAGAAGGCGGCTCCGCTGAAGCCAGCCCTGTCATGCTGGAATGGGGCACCAGGCTTGCATACAGCTTCTCCCGCCCAGAAGGCAGGCTCCCTCTTTGGAGCCCCAATGCTGGCACCCACATTTCCCTCAGCCACTTCCCGCCCGATCTCGCTCTCGCCTCTTCAACCTCGCTCCCAAGGCGCAATGTTGGAACCGTGTGTCCCTGTCAGAAGGGAGACACGTGGCACTCGCTCCTCTACCTGCGGCAGCCTGGCCGTCATGGCTGGCTTCAGCCACCTTCTCCGCTCTCCCTCAAGGTTTTCCCGTCTCCTCGGCAGCCTCTTGGCTGGAAGACGGAAGCTAGCCAGCCAGGCTGCTGCGGGAAGAGGAGCGAGTCCCGCGCGTCTCCCTTCTCTGGACCGAGGCGCGCAGTTCCAACATTGCGCCTTGGGAGCGAGGCTGAAGAGGGTAGAGCGACAGTGGTCGGGGATGTTACTGAGGGGAACTTGGGTGCCGGCAATGGGGGCTGCAGCCACCCTGCTTGGAAGCTTTCAGCTCGAGGGACGAAGAGCAACAATAAATGCTGGAAAACATGGAGCTGCCGTCTCGCCAATCCCACCCACTCTTACTCTCCCCTCCTCGGCCTCGCTCCCAAACTGCAGCGCCGTCCTCCCCGCCCAAACAGCAACTCGGACTTACTCCAGGGCACACACATTCACACCATAAGACGCACAGACATTTTCCCCCATGTTTTTTTTAGGAAAAGTGCGTCTTATGGTCCGAAAAATACGGTATGTTGGATTTTTGATAAAATTAAGTATGGAAAACGGCAGTATCTAACATTGTCCACATTGTGTGCTGACAGTTTAGACAGCTGCTCAAGCTCATATAATAGATTTTTTATGTATTTCATAGCCTCCCAACGATCACTTTATAAATTACAAAACATATGCCTTCTCAAAAATATATTAATAGTTTGTTTATGAGATTTATATCTTGCTTTTCTCTGTAACAATCGGGCTGGCTTACAACAGTGTTCCGTGTGCCTTTGGTTTTTAGTCATGCTGGCCACATGACTATGGAGACATCTTCGGACAGTGCTCGCTCTTTAGCTTTGAAACGGAGATGAACACTGCTCCCTAGAGTTGGAAACGACTACCACATATGTGCGAGGGAAACCTTTATCTTTACAACAACAGAGATGCAGAACACAAGCATAAACACCAGTAAAATCCGAACAAAATAAAAAGTTAAAGTAAATAAACAGGTAAAACCTTGATAGGAGAGATTTGCTGCATCCAGATTAGTTGGAACATCATAGCATGGTAGACTATGCAAAGTTCAGCAGTACTTCTTGTACCTTCTTAAGGCATCATAATTTATTTTGGAAAGAAAATAAAGGTGATGTTCCTGCCCAGGGGAGAGTTCAGTTTGTGCTTCTTAGACAAACTGTTCTTTGGAAGATCAGCTGATGGTTCCTTGCTGCTGATATCCATAGGGAACAAAATGGCTTAATAATCATCCTTATATATCCTTACATTCTTCATTACATATGTATTTTCTTTTGATCATTTTCAATTAAACAAAGTACAGGTAGTTCTCGACATACCTGACAAACCGACCAGAGGTGGATTTCAGCAGGTTCTGACCAGTTCTGGAGAACAGGTAATCGAAATTTTGAGTAGTTTGGAAAACCTGAGGTAAAAATTCTGACAGGTCCCACCCCCATTTATTCTCGGCCTCCCGAGTCACGGCTAATTGGGAGGAAATGGAGATTTTACAGTATCCTTCCCCTGGAGTGGGGAGGGAATGGTATCCTTCCCCTGCCACTCTCACCAAGCCATGCTGTGCCAACCCACCACTGATTTACACCAATTTGCTTAGTGACAACTGTGCTGGAAAAAGTGACCTATGACCGTTTTCACACTTATGACTGGTGCAGCATCCCCAAAATTTGATCAAAATTTGGATGTTTGACAACTGACTCATATTTATGATGGTTGAGGTATCCTGGAGTCACATGATCATTTTTGGGACCTTCTCACCTGCAAAGTCAACGGGAAATTCCAGATACACTTAACAATCAGATTGTTAACTTAACCCTCTGCAATGATTCACTTAGCAACTGTGGCAAGAAAAGTTGTAAAATGGAGCAAAATGTACTTAACAGTAAAACTTTTGGGCTCAGTTGTGGTCATAAGTTGAGGACTATCTTTATCCCTTTTTCATTGTAATGACAACATTATTGGAATCTTGAATATCCTGGGGCTAAATGAATTAATCCTTAGCCTGTTCAGTGTTACTCAACATTGGAAACTTTAAGATGTCTGTCCCAAACATGTTTTTTCAGGAGGCCACTGGACTTCCTTGTTTTTTCTTTGAAGGTGTTTTGCTCCTCATTGAAGAAGCTTTTTCAGCTCTGATTTTATGATGGGGAATTAAAGGATTTACATTCCTTGCAGACAGCTGGTCATTTGTATATTTTTAGAGAGTCGTTGAGGCCACTTGGAGGTTTATCTGTGTCCTTATGATGCATAGATCATTTATTATTATGCTCCACAAATTTCCATTTCACCTAGACTGTTTTGCTTCACCACAGGGAGGCTTGGAGGTCACATTATTTGGGCTGCAAAAATCCAGATGACCATCTGATGGCAGCAATGGGTTAAGAGTTTCCCACACAAGAGACAAACAAGATAGACACATGAGTCCACAAGGGAGAAAACTTTAAAAAACTGAGATTATTTAGCATAATTTCCAGGCATCTGTCCATCACAGCAGGAGACAAGTTTGAGGATTGGAGAGGTCCCCCGCTTTTCTGGAATTTGGTACAGCTGCATATTGTCAGAAAGTGAGAAGTTTGGGGAGGAACTTGGGGGCTGGGGAAAGCTCGGATGAAGGCTCTGCATTGGAGGCAGAGAGAGGGCCAAGGCATCTGTTAGTTATGTGCAGCCTCCAGAGTCTGACAGTAGCGAGGCAGAAGACCAATGGGGGCCTGTTCCCAGTCTGCTCATGCACAGAGCTGTCAGATGACAAAAATAATTGAGAAAACAGGGTCGACTTGGGAGTAAGGCTTGGAGATGATTGGCCCCTTCCATAAGGCATAAATGTGACCTCCTTCCACCATAACCATACTTTGTTCACTCTTGTGCATATTTTGTCTTTGATGCTGATATCACTTTGTAGAAACGATCCTAGGTAACAGAAGGAGATCTTCCCTAGATTTTCACTGCTGCTATGGTGGCAGTGCTTGGACTAGTTTCTAAGTACTCACACTTTTTAATATTGAGGTATTAAACCAAATTGTCTGGTCATCTCCTACAGTTACAGAACTCACTGCTAAAAAGATTGTACAAGGTTCACTTTCCAGCATAGATGGATTCCAGCAGCTCAGTCATTCCTACTGTTGCTTTAAGGTTAATGTTGCATCCCTTAACTGCAAAACATGAGTAAATTCTCAAGATTTTCCATTTTAGTGGAAGTGTCTTTAAGTTCCAGTTTTGTTTTTTACAGAGCAGCATGACAGATGTTACCAGTGACAATTGCATTTTTCTGCAATTGGGTTGTACAAATATTGGGGGGGGGGAATGTATGCAATTGGTCAGAATGAAAAATGGAAGAAAGGACTGTTTAGAAGTTTTATCTGATTATCATGTCACCTGGGGCAATAGACCATGAAAAAAATTATGTTACTTTCCCTCAGATTTAGCTTTGCTGCTGTTGCTTACTCAATTTGCATTGAGGGTAATGGATGGATGAACCCTTATTTCTGGACTTACACTTTTCTCTGACTTAACTGGCAAGTGTTTACCATTGGTTAGGAACCAATTGTTTCTCAATTTTCAGTTGATTGAACCACATATATGATGTTCTGCAGAGAATGTTAGCAAATAGCAAAGAACATTAACATGCTTAATAACTTGTGAGGTTTTAATAGCCATACATGTTATTGCTAGGTGATTATTTTTTCATCATACATGATGCAAAGTGTTATCAGTGTTAAGAATTAACTTGAACATTATCTTGTTTGATGATCTCTGGGTGAAAAAGTCATTTTCAATGCTATTAGAGAGATGCTGTCCAACCAAGTAATAATCAGTTTCTTTTAACCTAGACCAGAGGTTCCCAAACATGTCAGCTTTAAGACTTGTGGACTTCAACTCCCAGAATTCTCCAGCCAGCTCTGGAGAACCTCTGATCTAGACTGTTCTAACTTTAATTTAATATGAGGAATAGAGAAATTATTGTTACTTATAATAGTGTATAAACTATATGTTATTCACACCAGTGGTGGGTTGATCTCGGCTTGGACCACTTCACATGATCCAGTAGCGATGACCGGATGATGTCAGTGAACTGGTTCTTACTGTTCGGGAGCTGTGCCCTCCTACCCATCCTGGTGTGATTTTTGTACCATTATTTTCCTGGTTTTCGCCAGTTGAATTGGCTGCTTGCCGCACCCCTCCCAAACCGATCCGTGGCCTTGCCATACTTAGCTGCCTTCTGCACTGCCTTCTTCTGCAGCATTCCCCTCCCCTCTTTGGATCACCCTGCAGGGGAGGTCTGCCTTTGCAGAAACCAGGTGGGCTGTTTGTATGGAGGATTAATGGGGGGGAGATGCACAGCTCTCCAGGCTGGAAAGTGGGGCAAGAGAATGCTCCGAAATTAGCTTGGGCGGAATGACGTGAGTGAGTGACATGCATGACGTCCACTTGGCCATGCCCACCAAGCCACGCCCAAGCCACGGCCACAGAACCGGTGGCAACAGTTTTTAGATTTCACCCCTGGGCACACACCAATCGTGCAACAAGAGAACCAGTAGTAAAGGTAAGTAGAACCCACCCCTGATTCAAACTATATGCCTGCACTAATAGGAACAGTTATGCCAAAAGAATTCAGGTTTCAAAATTGGCTTGTATGTAGGTGGATAACATGGGATCATTTTCACACATGCGTGCTGTGTTGCTGTTTTGTCAATAAGATCTTAATTCTTGCAAACTTGTCTGCTTGATTCTATTGATATCTATCAAAGTGGTATCACGTATGTGTTTTATCTGATATTTACGCTTCTATAGAAATCCTCAGGATTCCAATACTGGGATAAGTTTTTTTATCTGAAGGCTTCCTGAAAGCATGACATTAGTTGAAATTTTTGTGATATTTGGAAAGGAAAATTGTAAACGATCTCATCACTGGCTTTTTCTCCTCCATATTTTTTTTTGGGGGGGGGAGAGAAGGGAGGAAGTTGAAGTTTCAGTAATTTGAATTACTGCAGATAACAATTTTTTAAAAAAAAATCTGTAGTTTTTCATTAGGCAAGAATGACAATGTCTGTGATAATGTACATGAACATATGTAACTTTGGTGTAGCCAGGGGTATTTCTACAAGTTTATCTCCTTGGAAGAGCTAGTCCTGCATGTACAGATCAACCTCACCTTTCTGGATAATGTCTAAAGGTTTCTCACTGTAAATGTCTATGGTAAATAGGACTCCCTCTGTCAAAAATCAACGTGTCCTCCTTAAGATAATCTAAACCACTTTGTGTTCCGAATACGAGTCTTGAACAAATTAACTGTTTAGAACAGCAAGATTTTAATTTTCTTTTCTCTACGTATAATAACAGAAGCAAAAGGATAATATTAGACATCAGTCAGATCAAACCATAATTACACAATCAAAACAGACATAAAAACTACTGAAATATTAACCATGAAGAATTGTTAAAACTGTGCAAATAGCAAGCTATGTGACATAACTAAGAACTGTATGTCACATTTACTTGCCGTAACTGACAATTCCTTTCTCATTGCAGGAAAGAAGGCCAGCCCAACAGCCTTCTGTTGTCCATTATGGTATACTTCAAGGTCTAATTTAAGTGATAATAATAAATTCAGATATTGGGCTGAAGCAGACTCTGTCTCTATAGTGAACAAACAGGTGCTGCTTGTTTGAAGCATATAGTTAAGAAGCTAAGTAAACAAAGGTTGTAAGAGAATTGTGTTTCACATTTCTTTTATTGTTACCAAGAAAAAGGCTCTGAAAAACCTGCAATTCTCAGTCTGAAAGATATAACTTTTGCTGCTGGTCATTATATTTAGCAAGTAGTGAGCATGATCACCCACCACAAAGACTCCATAGGTTATTTCTGGTGGAAATGTGCAATGTCCAGAAGAGTTTGGAATCTGTTCCCAAGATGACAATAAAAAGGAGCTCTGTCAAGAACTTAAGACATAAGCTGTAACACTTCAAGATTACTTTTCATTCTTATTCAGCTTCTGAAAGCAAGCCGTGACACCGGAATTTATTTTCTTAAATAAATACAATGAAAAATTTACACCAATAGCTGTTAAAGTGCACTGGTGGCTACCAGATAAATTTAGAAATTTACAACCAGTGTCTTGCACAGATATACAAGTTTTATAGGAAGTTATGGCATCCTCAGATCTTCCACTGCCTAGCCCAGTGATGGCTAATCTTTTCTGGACTGAGTACCAAAGCATGTGCGTGCATGTGCGAATGTGCAAACAGGTGCCCGAAACACCAAAATGCAATGTGTGCATGCCCCCTGGGCAGGTGCCCCACCCCATGCATGAACATGGTCTTGTGCATGCGCCCTACCTCCTGCACATATGCGCCCTACCCCTATGAATGTGCATGTGCCTCATGCGTACATGCACTCACAGGTCCTGCACATGTGTTTTGACAGCTGTGCCTGTTGTGTTTTGATAGCTAGTCTCCACCAAGTTCCGCTGCCTTGGCGGAAATGAGCTGTTCAATTCTGACTGGCCGCCGCCACTGACAGCTCCCTATAAAAGGTGGAGCTGTCAGGCTGCTGGTTGTACATAGTTACTTGTTCAATAAAGAACTATTACTTGGATCATGTCTCAGCCTGACATCTTCCCACAATTCAACAGCGCCCTGTTCCCCACATGCATGGCAGAGACCCAAAGTCCAGCTGGCCAGTGGAAGGTGTGCACACATGTTCAACAGAGCTGAGTTGGGGCAATGCCTTGTGTGCCTACAAAGAGGGTGTTGTGTGCCACTTCTGGCATGCATGTTATAGGTTCGCCATGATTGCCTATGCAGCACTTTTTAAAAGGTAGTTTCCATAGTCCAGGGGGCAAGTATGCAAGAAGTATCTTGTTACAATGCGTCAAAGAAGGTTAATGTGCTCCAAAAGCATAGTTAACAAATCTGTTTACTGTATACGTCTTATACAAAAGAACAGTCTAGGTAAGGTTAAAATGACCTGATATTTTAATTTCCTCTCCTTACCATCAAACATTATTTCTAGCTTTGTTGATCTGCCAAGTCAGCTTTGAAGAATTTCAGTGTCTATTTTTTCTCTTATATCCTTCCTCTCATTGCAGTGAGTGATTGTGTATACATATTATTCAAATCAATGCAATGCTAAGAACATTAAGGTGATGTAGGATAGTAAGACTGTTCTGAAAACCTATTCAAACTTACCCAGTCTGGTCAATAGGAATTCACTTTTCATAGTTTTATAGAAGATAGTGTTATAATCTATTGAACCATCATTAATTGGGCTGTTATGAAGCCAATCACATCCTTCTGTCTTAGTTGAGCATGTTAACATGGACTTGAAAAATAAATAGGTTTCAGAATCTCTAGAGTAATTTAAAATGCCTTTAGTAAAAATGAAGAATCCAGCTATCCTTTCAGCCATCCGTCCAGCCATCCAACATCAGCAGCTGTGAGACTGAAACACCCATGATAGATGCACTGAGTATGTGGACCATGGAGAGCAAGAGAGCAAGAAAGGGAAATGAGCAACCTAGAGGAACCAATACTAACTCTGGCACCTTGGAGATCAGTAAAACATTTAAAATTCAGGCTAGAACTACATATTGCTTATCACTTTTCCCTTTGATAAATTCATCGTATATATTAATAGATCTGGAAGACAACGTTTAGACTACTGTATCATGACCATCAGAACAAAACTCAAAATTCAAGCATTCCTGGAGAAGGCCTACTTCTGATTAAACACATCCAGCATATGGAGTATAATTTAGTAATTATAAATTAGTTAAATTATTTCATAGCTGTTTGCTTTTGCCATTAGGGTGTGGCTCCTGACATTTCACCAAAATCTGTATTCCTGTAACCTGTTTATATTTATGATAGCACTATCAAAGGACTACATGTTTTGCCTGGTGGGACAATAAGCAATAGATCATAGCCATGTAGATGTTTTAATAGAATAGAATGGAATGGAATGGAATGGAATGGAATGGAATAGAAGAGAAGAGAAGAGAATAACATTTTGTTCTACTGCATGAGAAAATGTGGGAGATTTCATAAAATGGCTGCCATGAATGGTACTATTTTCCTATTTGCAAAATGGCTGCCCTAGTGAGAAAGTCAGAAAATATTACCAGAAGCAAACTGAAAAAGTTGTACTTCAATATTCTATGTATAACTTTTATTACCCAGCATAGATATGACTTTATTTCCTGGCCCAGAGGCGCACTTTAAACAAGGCACTGGGCTACAATTGCTAATGATTTTCTAAGAACATGTGTGTTATGCATGGGGCCCAAAAACATTCTTGTAAATAAATGTTATAAGTTGACTCTTTGGTCTACACAGTAAAAATTTCCAATTTGTCATATTTTAAAAGAAATCTGAGAGAAAATTGAAGTCAGAAAGGGCAGGAAATGCCTACAGGTATTCTGATACCAAGGAATGCCCTGCTGTCTACCTCAGGACTCTGTTATTGGAAATTATTGAGCTCTGTGTGTGTGTGGGAAAACTGGGTGGAATCAAACAGAGAAGAGATTGCTAAATAACCACTTGTCTGCGAGGACAGATAGTTCTGAACACTTTCCTCATAATACTACTCCATTTAACAGGGTTGGTTCAGAATTAAATATGTATCTATGGAGACTAAGGCACGGTGATGATCATATTTCCTCTGTTCTGTTATTGTTCAGCTGTTTGTCTCATTTTAGAGCTCAACGTTTCCTGAATCCCACTTTAACTGTGAGAATTTCAAATATTTAATTTTAGAACTGCAGTCCGTTTGCCAGAGATTCCAGCTTCCGAAGATTATCATTGTGTCCACATTTGCATAATGATAAAACACTTGAAAAATAATGTGAAAGCATACAATATTATATGTATTTGCATTTTTTTAAAAACAGGATTCATGTGCAGATCAGTTAAGCAAAGGGATAAATGAACTACAACCTGCAATACCATGAGTGTAGACTTTTATCCAAAGTTAATACAAATACTAATACATACTGAGTAAAATAGGTTTCCTAATGTATTTGTTCTATCCATGGAACATAGAATCATAGAATTAGAAGGGATCTCAAATGTCTTGTAGTCCAACTTGCTGCTAAAGGCAGGAGACTTTATATCAGAGGTCTTCAAACTTGGCAGCTTTAATACTTGTGGACTTCAACTCCCAGCCAGCTGGCTGGAGAATTCTGGGAGTTGAAGC
>JANHFP010005868.1:11843-23775 GCA_032468135.1 Calamaria suluensis | reverse complement strand
CCCCGGCGACGATGTCCCGCCGAAGGTGTGGCCAAATCTGGTCACTTTAGGCTATGTGAATGGGGAGGGTCAAAAGAAAGAAACTCACTTGCCCTGGTGGAGCAGGGGGTTGGACTAGATGACCTCCAGGTCCCTTCCAGCCCTGGATTGCTGTGCTTTTTTATCCTCTGAAGCTGTGTCTAGTAGTGCCAGGTTTGTGTTCCTTCCTTCCTTTCCTTTTTCCTCTTTCTTTCTTTCTTTCTTTTATTTTCTCCCTTCCCTCCCTTTCTTTCTCCCATCCCTTTCCTCTTCTCTTTCTTTCTCTCTCTCTCTCTTTCTTTCCTTCTTTTCTCAGCACCCCCATCCCCTGTTTTTACTCCCCACCCACATTTTTGGCTCCCCACTCTACCCTCAACTGGAACAAATTAAAATAGCAAAGGAGGTTTTGGAAGGCTTTATTTTGCTATCTCTGGTCCTCTTATATGCTTGCAATTGTCCGATAAAGTTTGGCTACCTGATCTTTCAACTGAGGGTTGAAAAAAAAACTCTAGAACTAAGAGCTAAAGAGCATCCCTCAGCCAGAATCCTGCTCGAGTCTTTTTCTTGATGGGCACTTAGACAGGCAAGAAAGTTATCTAAGAAACTGATTGTGAGTATTGCACACTGAATGAATGAAAGTGCTAGAAATGAAAAGTCAATCTTGCAAAGTAAAGGCAGAGTGAATAACTATTTCCCAATGTTTGACTGAGAGCTAAATGGCTCATAGAAATTTGTACCTTTATGGGAAAGGAGAGATCATGTTCCAGGAAAAAGCTTGCACAATTATGAATCACATTGTTGTACTGGGAAAATATCAAAATGGAAGAAATTTGTTTTTGCCAATGGGTTATATCTAAGTAACTGCAAAAGAATCCGACCGATCAGTTTTGAAGATCTCTCATCCATCTTATTGCTTCAATCTTTCCAATCTGGTATCCTTCAAAATACGACTGGGCTGCCAGAGACTTTCCAAAGCATGGAAACAGTGTTCGGGAGGTAAGAATCTCAGATATAAACAAATTACAAACTGGTGGATCGTTCCTAACATGTTTGTAGTTTTTATTGAAAAGAAATAATGTGGCACACCTTCAAAGCAGAATGGGACAAGTTGCCACCAGCCAACTGGCGAACTCACCATGGCCAACTTGTCACAGGACAACTCACTGCAGGACAATTTAACAATTGCATTTAATTATTTAAAATGAATTAAAAAAACATTTCAATTTTTGCTGTCCACATTTGATTCTGTCCTTCCTTTTGCATCCTTTCCTTTAATGATTCTATTCCACCATTTCTTTGATATTGCTGCAATTCTTTTCCCGCCGTGAGTTGCTCTGCAGAGAGTTGGCCATGGTGAATTTTCCTGCACAAGTTGACCACAGCAAGTTGGCTGGGCAAATTGTCATAGACTCCCTTAAAAGACTGCATCTGAGTTAACATCTCAATTCACCAATTCAAAGATAATCAATGCCTATTTTTTCAATTAATGTTTTATTCTATAATCTTTAGTCTATGTGGACCTTTGTCTAAAACCTACACAACATAATTAAGTTAATTAAATCATGCTTTGGAAGAGTTTTTTTATTGTTGTTTGTTTCTAGTTCCTCTTAAACAGTTTTTAAAACTTCCCTCTGTGGTTGCTTTTTTTTCCTTTATGCCTTGTTTATGATATGTTTAAGTTAGTCATACAGTTATGTTTACTAATGTGGCTGAACTTGCTTAGTTAAGGATAGTTGTATTATATGCTTTCTCGTGAGCATTATTTTACCCTTTGAAGGCACATAATATTTACTTATGATGCTATATGCCATGCTGCTTTATTTTTATTTATTTTATTTATTTAATTTGTCAATAAGGAAACAAGTAACAGTATAAACATAGACATTGGCACAAAAATTGTCACAATTAAAGATATAAATAGGCAAAACTTAGCCATAAACACATGGGATGATTACAAATGGATGGGACAGGGATGGTGGGCATGCAGGTGCACTTATGCACTTACCTCTTAAAAAACGTGAAAGCTTGGGACCTTTTTCATGATTGTTTTTTTCACACATCAAATCTGTTGAAGCAGAGAGATGGAATATAGTGATAAAGAAGAAGCAACACAGAACTAATTAGCATCTCCCACTTTTGGTATTATCTAAGCTAGTTATTACATAAATGTCCTTATGAAAGAATTATAATGGATTGGGAAAGACTAATAATTTTGAGATTGGATCAGCAAAACCAGGAAGGCAGATTCATGCTCTGTTAGACTTGAGAAAGCGTGTTTTATGAAAAAGCAGACAAGCACCTTGGGAAGATGTTCAAAAGAATAAACAGGAATGGATATCTGAAGGGTTGTCCTATTCCTGCTGCTATTGATTGTGTGGTGAATGGGTTAGATTTAGTAGAGATAGCTCTGGCTCTCAAGAGTTTTGCCCTGGCAAAAAATATTTCACTATTAGTGTTATTAGTGGAGATGGTTGCATAAAATTGCAGACAGGTAATTCCAAAATTCAGGTAGAAAATAGACCTGGTCTTCCAGACCCAAATTCTGGCCTATCAGTTATACCAGCTGGCATAGCCAATTCCCTCCTCTTACTTTCAGTGAGACGGAAAAGTATAGGAATAAAATACTGTAACTCATCAATACACACTTCTTTCTTGACATGTAATAGGATATGAGTTCTCCACTTTCTTAGCTCCACTGAGAATTGCTCTATCTACAAGTATTAAGTCATCTGAAAGAAGAATCTTCTTCAGATTTGTGCTGAATGTTTGAACGTTTATAAATAAAGCTACATTTATAATATAAGGTTTTTTCAGTGATGAAGTAATGCACTTCTTGCATTACTTGCTCATCTCCTAACAAACTAATTGCTTGTCTCCTAACAGAATTTTGGAGCTAGCTTCCTGAATTTAACTAACTATCTGAAATACGATTGGCATGCAATCTTAAAGAGAAGATTGAAAAGGCTAATCTTTAAACTTTGTATATTCATAGCCACCAGAATATGCAAGTGGCCAAAGACATAGATGTTCAGATCTCTCAACAGAAAAGTAGAATTTAAAATATTATGATCTTATACAACTAACTGCAAAATATCAAGGATATAAGGTTTTGTTGAAGCACAGTGTCATGCCTCTGCCAGCATCTGACTCAGAGGTTGAGGAGGAACAGCTGGCAGAGAGCAGTGAGGGGAAGGCTGAAGCTGAGGAAGAGCAGGCCCAGGCAGAATCCAGTGAGCTAGGGGAGGAGCCAAAGAGGGAGAGCTCAAAGAGGGAGAGCTCAGAGGAGGAACTGGGAGCAGCGCCCTCACTTGATCAAAGACAGAGATGCAGGGATAAACAGGCTTTAGAAAAAGGTCTACTCAGGAGGAAGTGAGGGATGGGACACAGGTGACCTGAAACATTTAAAACTAGACAGTTTGTGATTAGCAGTGCTGGAATCAAAGGTTGAATTTACAAGTATAGCGTCTTGGTGACCTCATCTTCTTGGGTAAGAGTTTCTCAGCCAATTGTGCTTGTGTTATCTCAGAATTACCTTTGGACTCCAGCCAGAGTTTGTCTTGGCAATTATCTACTTTGCTTTTGGAAATAAACCAACTTCGAAAGAGAAAAAAACAATTGGGTTTTTGTAATAAAGACTGTTTGTTTCCAAGTTCTTGTTTTTGTAGATTGCTTCGAGCTGGGTCATCACACACAGACTTTATTTGCAATATTTTGGAGCAGCAAATATCTGGACAATACTTGACTGCATGCCTTCCTTCATATATTTTGCTCTTGCTATTGATTTAGGTTTCCTCACTTTCCTTGAAAAAATGGGCTCACCACAGCTATTTTGTACCTGTTTCTTTGCATATAGGCAATTATTTTTATACTACTTTGACTGTATGGGGAAATGAAGCAAAGGAAACAATCTGCACCCAAAGGTGAATCATGGTTATTGCTAGAATATGTCTACTTTCTTGCCATGCTGTGCAGAGTGCATCTATAGCTAGGCTTTCATTGTGAGCCCTCTGGTTACCAAGGATTTTGAAAAGATCAATAATGCAATTTAGTTCAGTGAGGCCGCTAGATGATCCTTGCTCAGTCTTTGCATGAGTTCTAAAGGCCGGGACAAAGCAGAGTCATCAAGGTGAATCTGCTCCATGAGAGAGAAATCTGAAGTGTTGTAGACATGATTGCAGGTATATTTACCCACTTTCTCCATGGTTGCACAAGTGTGAACGATCAAAGATCTGAACTCTTTTCTGTGTCCTGATAATATGGATATTAGAACGCAAATTTTTAGCCTAAAAATAAAGGCTATATCTGATGGAAAAACAATTATTGGCTCAGATTCAAAATGATAAAGATTGCAGGAGCATTCTTTAGGGTTGAGCTAAAGCTGACAGAGAAAATCCATCGCAGATTTATTTTCCGTAGAAATGGAAGTCATTGTGGTGCAAGTACCATACAGTCCCCTAGCATTTGCCTTAAAAAAATCAGTATTTTTCCATCCTCCAAAAAGTATTTGTTTGATCATCACTTGTAGAACAGTAGAAATACCAGATAGCGGCTACAAAAATCCAGATGAAACCACTAGATAGCACTAGATATATTTTGCATCTCTTTCCCACTTCCAATGATTATCCATATTTATAAAGATTCAAGGTGTGAGTGGTGTGGTGGCTTAGAAGTGGAGCTCTTGCCTCACAATCATGAGGCTGTGAGTTTCAAATAAGGCAGAGGCAGATATGTCTCTCTGGGCACAATGGAAATATATCTGCTGAATAAAATTCTCCATTGGCGACAGGAAGTGCATCCGGCCAGTAAACACTCACCTCCATTCAATTGCCTAGACTCCATCCTGCAAGGGATTATTGGGTCATTAAAAGGAGATGGTGATGGTGATGGTGATAAAGATTCAAGATGTTCTAATCTAGAAATTAAAACATATCATGTAAAGAAATATCAACTAAAATGAGATCAATCTGAATTAATCTTCATTCTCAGAAGCCATTGAAATGCTATGTTAGTACAACACACTAATTTCTAAGCTTGAACTTATGTTACATACCATGATGATGTAAGGATGAACTACAGCTTTTGTTATTGCAGTCGTGGCTGTTGCCATAATCACTTATACCCAGCTGTTGTACCTCTTGTCTCTCGGTCCATCTTTTATTCATAGGGGAATAAATTATTATGGAATTAGTTAATCAATCTTGACACTTATCTGAAAGAATTAATCAATCAGTTCCAAGGCTGTTTACCAGGATGTTCTCTCCAAGGGACCAATAAATTATACATAAATACCTGACAGCAATTATTGGGAAGAGGTAGAGTTACCAGACTCAACAGAAGACAGACTTCTGTGCCTTTAATTGTCCTATTCTGTATTGGACCTGGCAACAAACAATATTCTTCTTGGAATTAAATCTACCTGCCTTACCAAGTAAAGGTGCCAGGTTCTCCAAGGAAGTATATTCTGGCCATGCACACATACACAGATTTCAAAAGGACCAAAAACCAGATGCTCTGTGTCTTCAACTGTCTACACACACACACATATACACAAACAAACACACTTGATCATACCTTATAACACCTGGTGAGCAGAAGGATCATGCACAAACTGTTTCTCATATAATTATCTGATGTTTTTTTAAATACTAATATTAATTTCAAGGCAAAGATTCTTTTTAATAACTCCGTCTTCTGGTAAGATATGGTTACAGAACCACTGTAATAATTTATGCCTTGAAATAGTCTTTAAGGGTTTTGTTTGTATTAGATTTGGAAAAATCTTAGATGTTTTCAAACCTGAAGATAATGGAAAATATCTCATTTGGGGATATTGTACTCTTATTATAAATTTACCTGAAAGCACCGTCCTTTTAAAAAAATCTTCTGTACTTATATAATCTATGCCTATAAATAAGAAACATACCAGTTTGCCTGTCATCTGCATCTACATTCTACAAATCACAGATAAGGAAGAGAGAGGCTTACCGTATAATTTGTTATGATAATGAAGGCAGAGACTAGTCAGTTATTACTGGTAAATAAGTAGTGATCCTTTCATCTGCTGTCAAGCACAGTGGCATGAATTATGGCCCAGAAAGCTGCTATCAGCTCAATCATTTCCTGCCTCAGCCAAATTTTTTTGACTGTGTGTGGGGCTTGTATGTGGGGAAAAGATGCCTCCTGGAACTGATAGGTGTCTGATCAAAGGGCCCAAAGCTGTCAGAAGACTTACCAGCCCAATTACCTTTGATCTCTGCCTAGTTTAGGCCAAAGAGTCTGTTTGTCTAAAAGCATGAATGAACCGAACGTTGCAATCTTGAAGGGACAAAAATAGCTTTTCAGATGGGCCTGTTTTGGGAGAAGCTTAACGCAGCGAAAATAAATTCTGGGAAATGTATTACAAACAATTTCCATAAATATCCTTCCCAGGCTCCACCTGGAAAGGTTTGTTTTCTCCCACCTCAGAAGAGACAAGTAAACAAGAATTAAAAACAAGGTCAGAAATGCAGGCGTTAAACTAAATATCTGCAATAGAGTGTTGTTGTTGTTTTGAAGGAAAAATGTAATGTTTCTAGAGAAAATATATTCAGAACATTTGCTATGCTTGTCTGGCGTTCTGTTTCTGTGAAAAGGACAATGGAATTTTATTTTTGTTTTTTTTTTGGGGGGGGGGAATATTAAGCTAAATAAACACAAGCATACATACCCTTCCAACATGATTACGCTAAGTATTTCAAACTGAATGCTTTTCACAAGACTAATATGTTGTATTTTGTTCCTGTTGTTACGGAAACATCAACTTTATTATGTGGTCAAAATGATGAAAAAATGTAGAGACACATAGATTTTATAGCTAAGAACCACAAGCCTACTCCAGGAAACTTATTGACACACAACCAAGATTGTTAGGAACATTATAGAGTCTTTGGACTTCAGTTTGGTGCTGTAAAATGTCTTATCAAAATCTTCCCATCAATGACTTGATTCTGATAAGTCTTCGCCAGACATAATCAGAGGTGCCAGTGGTCATATCCTAGGAACTGCATGCAGGATACTCCACAGCATTGGAGAAAAAGCAGTTGCCAGTTTTCTGTTGACCAACATGCTACCAAGTGCAGTTTATATTTTTTAAACTTTCTTTCCTTTCCTTTCCTGTCCTTTCTTTTCTTCCTTCCTTCTTATTGTTCATACAATAAATAAGTTTATTAAAGTACATTTAATAAATAAATCATTATACTAAAAGTAGTAGATTCTTACTTTTGCCCATGAAGACAAAATAGCCATTAAATTAGAAGGCGGTTAGTAGATAAGACTGTGCTCAAGATTTCCTTATTCCTAAAGAAAACATTCCAAGGTTGTTGTCTCACATGTAAAGGCTGCTCTTAGCACAAAACCAGACTATGGTTATATTGGTTTGGGTTTACTCTTTCATATAAAGCCAGAAAAGCATGGTTTGTGAACCATGGATTAATGCTGAATCCATGAGTGAACCCAGGCATTGTGGCTGAGCCGGGATTAGGGCAAATTATGGTTTAGTGTGATTTAGTGGACCCAGGCACAGAATCAGAGGTGAAAGAATCCAACAAAAACTGTAACATATGACTCGGCTGAGCATGTATTTCAATCTCCTATTTCTATTTATTAAGGAGGATGATGATCAAACCATCATATTCCCTTACTATACATGAATATAATATCCATTTTTCCCACAAATAATATTATATACAACTGTCTATGTAAGTAAGTGTGATCAGATTGTGAATTATTAATTTTAGTGCATTCATCAGCTGGTTAGCCCGGGGTATAGAATTTGTAGTTATCAATGTCAACCACAGAAAGATTCCTACATTAATCAATATTATTACTGCCTTCCCATATATCCTCTTTCCTTGCCAACAGTTATACAGTTTCTTTCAATATTTTAGTTACATTGGGATCCAACTGATAATACCAATTGATAATACCAATAACTGTATTTTTTTCCTTTGTGCCTCAAATATAGAACGTATGGAAAAATACACAAGCGAAGGAGAAGCAATTATGTTTAATTAGCAACACACCTTTTATTTTATTTATATATCAAATTTAGAGACTGCCCATCTCACTCACAGAGCAAGTTGTTAAGTGAGAAAATGGGTACTACAAGTTTCCATGTAAACCTTCTTATCTTGTCCTTCCACAGAAAAATGTTATTTCAATATCTTTAAGAATAAATTATGAGTCATGACAAATTTTAAGAAAATTACTGTCTACATCTTATATTTGGATTCCCACAGATTTTAATTGAGGCAGAAGGGTTAGTTTAGAGTTAGACCCATTGCTTTCTTCCCTGTAAAAGGAACACTATTTTTAATCCTTGTATTAGACTACTGTCCGCTCAAAATCTAGTCTTAATGATTAGTGATTCAAAGAAAGTTAAAGGTCATTAAGACAGAAGAAAAATTATACTTCAAAATGGAGATAGTGGCATGTCTGTTTCTTTGTTTGCTACTCTCACCAAAATGGTCTGGCAGGTAGGGGGGAATGAAATCTCTGGATCTGTTTTAACAACTAAAAAAGTGAAGATGAATATATACAAATCAATTCAAAAGCTTTTTTTTTAAAAAAAAACAATGTTTGGTTTGGTTTTCAGTAAAAAGGTAGGATTCATCTTACCCATTCTAGGGATTAGAACTGTTTTGGAGATGTGGTATGGAAGCCCACCCTCATTCCATGTTCCAACATGTCCCAAAGCCTGTGAGGTTTTTCACACGTTGAGCAGGATTGTCTGCAGGAATTGTGAACATACATAGCTGAACTCCCCTCACAAGCATTTGTAACCTTTTACAGTCAACATGTGAAGTTACCAAGATAAGGAATATACAAGTGGATGCAAATAGATAAATATCAGGCCTATGTAATACTATATGAATGGGCTATGTAGATTGCTCACAACAGATTTTTAATTCTCAAGTGTGCAACTTAATCACTTGCATAAAGCTTTTGTCTCCAGCCAAAACTGAAATGTTATTGATTTTAACAGAAAACAAAAATTTACCTTTTTTACAGTTTGGGACCATAATTTATTTATTTGATTTAATGCACATGTCTTACTCTTATTTTTCCGTATTTTCAGATAATGTGAAAGCATTTTTCTATATATATTTTTCACCTCTATTATTAAAAGATGTAAAGAGGAAAGGAAGAAGAGCAACAGACTGACAATGTGATATTACACATGTTTCATCAGAAGTCAGTTCTACTGAGACCAGTGAGTTTTGCTCTCAGGAAAGTGGGTGTACAATTGCAGCTTAAGGGGGAAAAAAAGGTTTTTTTAAAAAAATCCAAGCATGGAACAGATGAGGTTGATGTGATTATTCATGGAATAATTGACCTCGAGGTAACTCATTCCAGAACTGACTCTTAAATTAAAAGATAAAATCAACCCTACTCAGTAACTAAGCTCAACATTCAAGGCCAAATTACTGGATTCTATCCCAGCCGAGACATCTATGGTCACCCAGGCAGTGCCAGCATCAGAAATGACTGATGGAGACTTCACATCTGGCCAAAATAGTCAGGGGGTTGGATCAGCATACTGTCTAAGGCCAAATGAAAAGGTTTCTCTGTGTGTGGCAGGACACACAGGCATGAACAGCTGGTTAATGAAGGACTAAAACAGGAAACTACTTGATGGTGCAATGATGGTGCCACCTAGAGGACTGCCATAAATTTTGGTACTCTGTGCCAGGTTCTGTACAGAGATACCTTAAAACACCATACAGGTGAGAGAGAGAAGACCAAAACCAACCAACGGAGTTGTCTGAACGTATATAAAATTTCCACTACAAACTAAAGAGTTGCAACAACAACAACAACAAAAACCCCAGTCCTTCTCTTCTAGATTAACATCAATCACTCTCTCTCTTTTTCAGAATGTCCAGTGGGGCAGCCTAATTCACAGAACAACATTTCATATTCACAGGATACCGTAGTTTTGCAGCAATAAGCTGTTTTGAGTTGGGTTGCCGAGATCTTCCGCAGGAGACATACTGTAGCAAGGAGAAGGTTCAGAGGTAGCAGAAGGTATTGTATTGGCCACTAAACTGCATGAGCTCACCTTTCTAATCAGACCAAGATGTAGCTGCTTCATTCCACTGTTCCTGCTATGTCGAACTGATACTTTTATAAAATGGTTCACCCTAGGATCCATAAAAATAATCTTCATCCGTCACTTGCATACAGGAGTTTGAAGGCAATCTCATCTAATAGGCATGCTTTGTGCTTTTTACTGCAAATTTTCCTAAGCGGTATGTATATAAATTTTATCCAACATTTTTCGAAAGCATATATTTTCTAAACTACAGTATATGCTTTTACAGAACTCTTCCAAATACATATTTTTCCTCATTTTCAGTAAACAAATAGAGACTGTTTGATGCCAATTCTGAGCAGAATAGCTTTTGTTCAGTGCTGTGTTTTCAATCCATTTTGGTAACGCTTGCAAATTTATTCCCAGGGAGATTTATTTTTCATATATTTAATGTAGACTGTACAGATGCACAAGCCATATATATAGAGATCCTTACGTACAATTTATATTTTCACAATGCGCAAATAATTTATGTGCTTTTTTCCTGTTGCAGCCTGACCAGAAGTGGTCACAAAATATCCTTTCGGTTTTCTTTTCTGCTGCTGCCACCCCCTTACAGTATTATCCTTTGCACTGATGCTAGAATCATCATTCCTGCATTCAGGATGCAGTGAGTGACCTGTAATGGGGGCAGGCCAAACAGATCTGTCCTAAGGTACATCCCAGATCTGGAAAGATTTAAGGCTACAATCATATGTCCAAATGTTGTCTTTATTTGTATTCATTTTTGTATTCAATTCATGCTTATATATATATTACCTAATATGTAATCAACAAAATAAATAAATAAATAAATAAAATAAATACATGCTTAGGGCACCTTTTTTGTCCCTAGTTATGATGCCCTTAATTTATTTTGCTTATAATCTATAATTCAAATCATTTTCAATAAAACTTTGCCTGTGTTTTCCCTTATAACAATTTTATTAAAAATACATTAAAAAGTGTGGAAAAGTTGTTTTTTTTCTGTTGACCTAGTTATAAGTAAATAATTGGCTTATATTGCTTTCTGCTACTGAGTGTTAAATAATTTTTTAAAAAGCTTATATTATATATAATTTTGGGGTCTGGCCTGGAATAAAACTGAATTATTAATCTCTTATTTCACCTTTTGAGATTTTGCCAATTAAGTTATGGAAGGGCCTGGGAAAACAATTGTTGTTGTTGTGTTGTGCTTAGAGCGCCACTTGACCTTTATCTAACCCTGATCCATGTGAAAGCTAGCGGGGAGGATTGTGATGGCAGAACAAAAGGAACAGATCAAAAGACAGTTCTAGGCATAGCTTTTTATGACTACCACAGTGTGATAGGTTCTTTTTAACTGGAGGTGTATGGTTTTTGTAAAGATGGAAATTGATACAGAAAACAGTCAAAACTTTTATGCTTTTTAACATATTCAGTGTTATTTACAGTATTTACTTATCCTACTGCCTCAGTGTTCACCTGGCGTTGTGAGTCCTCCTAAGGCTTATTCTCAGAAACTACCCTCCTTCAGCTCTCCTGAAACCACTAGCTGTCTCTCCATCTTCCTCCTCCATATCTAGCCTTGAGAACAGATTGAAAAGGCAACAATGGGCTGGAATTTACATAATGTACTCAGCATGGTTTGAATTTCCCCTGCTCAGCTTAATGCTTCTCCATTAGAAAGACATCTTCTCTCAAAGTATCCTCTGCCCAGTCCTTCCACCGAAACCAAAGTTATCCACTCCAACATTCATTCATTCATTCATTCATTCATTCATTCATTCATTCATTCATTCATTCATTCATTCATTCACTCAC
>JANHFP010005861.1:237238-253079 GCA_032468135.1 Calamaria suluensis | reverse complement strand
TGCGGCTGCGAGTTTCAGTTCTGTAATTGCGAGTGAGTTGAATTGTCTTTGAATAAACCTGTGTTGTATACACCTTGTCTGAATTACTTGTGTCCGAACTTATCAATGATGATTGCATTGTTACAATCATACCTTTGTCTGTTTTTTATGTGTGTTGAATATATATGCCAAAACCCTTGTTTGACATCCAGGAAATAGTTGCTTCTATTGAGAGAGACTGTTGCATTAAAGTTATCTAGTCAGCTTGTAATATCCTGGCAAAATATTTTTTAAAGCCGATCTGTACTACAGAACCTATTTCTCCATATTTTTTTAAACACTCAAGATTGGTTCTGACATTATATATTTCAATTTTGTGCACTCAGTGGAAAAGTTCTGCAAAGCTTACATTTTTGTCAATATTTTTATAAGATATTGCTGCTGGTTTTGCTAATAATTGTCAGTTGTTTCTACATTACTTTTTGCAAGTGCTGTACCTTAATATCCATATGGAAAGCACTTGGAACAGTAATATGCACACAGTTTTCACATAAATCAGGTGTAATCCCACTAAGTGGATGTTTTGGATTGTTTGGCTCTTGAAGCAAAGAATGAAACCCTGGCTGAAGTTTAGATCTGCAGAAAGAAAAAATGAAGATATAAAGGACTGCAGACCACTTGATAGATTTGATAGATTCTTAGATATATTAAACTTAATAGAATATCAACCCAAATATCTTTCTTGTGTGGTGAGCCAGTTTGATCTAATGGTTATGGTATCAAGCTAGAAACTAAATACCATGTTAGTATTCCAGTTTACAGATCCTTTTCAATGATTTATTAATTAAACAAATGTATATCGCTACCCAACTCACACATAGTGCTTCCAGGCAGCTTACAATATTAAAAATATACAACATAATCCATTGGAGAGTGGTTGAATAGTTGAAATATTAAAATCCACCACAATCCAAATTGGAAGCTTGAGTTTTCATAGAAAGTGGTGGTTCAAACAAATTGGATACTAGCTGGGGAATTCCACACATCTTGAAGTCCACACATCTTAAAGTTACCAAGTTTCCAAACCACTGAGACATATTCACACATCCTGAATTTCTCCACCTACCATTTACTGTGTCCATTAAAGATGAATTTTCTTTAAATAGTGAATGAGAAAAGTGGCTAAATGTTCTTCAAACACCATTTATTTCATTTTCTGTGCATGCTTAAGGCAACAGACGTGAGAGTTTCAAGAATGGGTCACGGTTGGGTCTACGAACAGAAACCTTTCTAGAATATGTGTATACTTAAAAATAAAATTGGAATAAGGCTGAATATATTATTATATTATGTTTGCCCATAACGCCATCTAGAACACTTTATGATGTTAATAAGTATTTATAGAATGTACCATATAAAGCAATTTGAAGTTTTCTGACAGAAGCTAAAAATTAATTGCTATGAAATGAAGTGATGATGTGCAAGGCACTAACATGTAGTACTTAACATCTGGCATACTATAGAAAGGTTAAACATTACAGAACATTTATATTTAAATGATAGAGGGAAGTCGTAAAATATCAAACGGAAGGTACAGAATATATAGATATCATGTTTCAGTTATTGGTATAATATATAAATAAATCAATAATTTAATTATTGTAATGAGACAACATACATGAGAGAAAATAAATGGTTTCCAATTATGTCTTCAGGCATTATTCTATTTAGTTTACTGAGTTAGATTTCTACATTTGGAATTCCATTTCCTAACCTGTTTAAGGTTACACTACCATGTGGCTTCAGATCCAAATTTTGCCATTCTATGTTGATCTAGTGAATAAGCAAATCCAAAATCCAGGGTGAAGAAACAGTAACTTAGAAACTGTAGATAGAAAAGTTACACGATCATATCTCATATCATTTTATTCTAACTCACCAATTTATGTTTTTAACAGTAAAAATCACCTTAATAATTATAATATCTACCCTGAAAAATAATGTCTGCCTTTATCTTGACTTTCCCCATCAAAAAGTCCTTACTCCCAATATGTTGAGTATAATTCTATTCATCCCAGTATTGTCAATACTGCTAATGGTAATGATAGGTGTTGTAATCCAATCTCTAAGCAAGATCCAATATATTATGTTATTTAATTAGGTTGCAGTATATGTGACACATATGGTTGGAACTGAAGGGGTGCTTCTTTTATTAACAGATCTGAAGAGTGAATGAAAAGAAAGAAAACAAATTCAATGTTAACTCAGGTAGGATTTAGAATATTATATTATCTTTTTTAGCATGTAGTCAGAATAGAATCTGAGCAAATATTTATTCAAATAGAGAGCTAAGCTGGTAAAAGTACAGTGGCAAAAATGCTTATATAAAAATACCAAAGCTTTTCCCAATTCCCAAAGAAGACATATAAGGCCCTTTATCATATTCTCCTACATGTGACATATGTTTGAACATATGAATGAAGATATGGCATAAAGAAGCAAGTGAACATTTGTCTCATCTCCAGCTCACAGCTGAAAGAGTTATCATTAGTTGTTCTTAGTTGTTCTAGTAGTGCGCCCTCTTTTCCCCAGACATGATTTTCATTGTGGATATAGTCCAGCGTTTCTCATTTCCTATGTGATTATTGACACGGCCAGGACTTGGCATCCACCAGCTTGTCTTAGCACCTATCCTCCTGTATCACTTGGGTCTGTTCCCATGGCTAGATTAGACATTTGACTTCCACAAAAGACATCTATAGTGTCCATGAAATTTCTGATAGGATTCCAAAATACTTGTGAGAAGTTTTGCAGCTCATTAAAACACATACATTTAGCAATCTTTTGGAAAATGGATGTATTAATAGTGGTAGTGTGTATTCATATGTACTATGAATTCTAATACCAATGGAAGACCTGAGGAGTCAGACGGGGGCAGATCCAGGTATGTGGTAACTAAGAGTCAGCACCAACGATGAAACATGATCAATCAACCAGCTAATTAAATGACTTCTAATATACCTATATTACAACTACATTCCAATATCACCATGTCAAAGTTCATTTCATGATAGATCTAAGAGATGTCTGTCTAATTTAGAAGGGAGACTTGTTTCACCTCTTAAGCAAATCTTGAAATGGAGGATTCCATATGATTATCACTTGTACAACAACAAGAACCACCACAACAAACTATTTGCTGACCCTTTTTAAATTATCAAAATAGTCCCTCTGTTTCATGTACCCATCACTTTTTATACCAGTATTAATTCACAATACATAATTTCTAGGAGAGGGAGTAGCCTCCAGTCAATAGTATACTTTAGGTCACATCTCCAGGTTTTCATATATTGTACTTTGTAACAAAACGCAGATGAAGAGAAAAAGAATGATTACTTGAATTATTCCTGTTTTATAATAATTTGCTGCAATTTATTTTTCTTCTCATTAGGCTGAGAGGAAGTATAAGGAGACCTATTTTTACCATGTGAAGGGACTTATTTGGCTCCTACTCCTAACCTTCTCAGTTGGTGGTAGATTTGTGCACAAATGTATTTGTACAGTCACATCCAAATACCCTGAATTTCTAAGGTAATCTTTCTTTCTTTTTGCCCATTAAAGAAGGCAGGAAAGAAAAGTTCTATTTCATTTCCTTACCCAATATTAATTTTAAAAATGTGTATGTTTGTGTGTATGTATATAGGAGAGAAAGAGTTTTCTCAGGTTTTACTAAATTAGCATATTGGTTTAATGGACATCTGTATTCAGATTATTTTCATTGAATAACATCCTTTACAGATTATAGCTAACTGGGGAATTCTGAGTGTTGAAGTCCACATGTTTTAAAGTTACCAATTTGAAGAGTGCTGGTATGGAAGGTAAGGGAGATGCCTTTGACAGAAATAAGCTAAAACAAGTCACTGAAAGCTTGATAATATTTGGAAGTTACTCAAGCAAAGTCCTTTCTGATTCACTAGGGTATAAGAAGGAAGGAAGATAAAGCATAGTGCAATTAGCTAGCTTCTGGGTTGTGTGGTTTTTTTGTTTCTTTCTGTACCTTTTGGATTGATCCCTAGGTATTGGTTGGATTAGCTCAGCTTTGCTGGCTGAATTCCTCAGTTTTTCTGGCTGAGGAATTCTGGGAGTTGAACTCCACAAGTCTTAAAGTTGCCAAATTTGGAGACCCCTGGATTAATTCCTGCAGTATTTTTGGTAAGGTTTTTCAGAACTAGTTTGTTGTTGCGTGATTCCTAGGGCTGAAGTACAGTAATATGTCCAAACTCACCCAGCTGACTTTGAGCCTAAGGCAAGACTAAAACTCACTATCTCCTAATTTCTAGCCTGATGTCTTAATCACTACACAAAACTGACTTCAGTATGTGTAGCTTTAGCCTTCCTGTGGAGTTGATTTCCTAGTGTGGTCCACGTGGTGAGGCTAATAAGGGAGTTGATAGTCATTAAAATCTAGGAGATAACCTTCTATATTTTCCGATGAGAATTTGATTTCTGTTAGTGCTAAGAAAATGTATAAATTTTATGAGGGTAGAAGTGGAATTAAAACAGGTTTCATCTTTGTGCCAGGTTCTATTCATTGGGATGCATCTATAATTTAGCTTCTGTAATCAGGCATAATGGAAATTTGACACCAAGGGACAGTCAAACATAACCTCTTAAAAGCATCTCTGTTGCCTATTTACACAAGGATAATAATGAGAACTTATAAGAGTATTCAAAATTTGTTTGATTTTAAATGGAACAATTTGTACCAGATAAAAATAATGAGAGTGAATATCTATATTTAGGTAGTGCTGCCTGAAGAGATGGCTTTATCTTCAGAACATTGTTCTACTTTCTCACCCACACACATACATGTAGTACCTTGCTAAACAGGCAGCTTATATCAATCCATTGACCTATACAACTCAGTGTTTCATAGGGCCATTATGAATGAAGAAACCAAAGTAATTAGAAGGCTGCATTTTGGTTTTCTTCAAGGTCTGTGTGTATATAAATATATATATTACAGAGTGTAAACGCAATTATCTACCATATTATGTAATCTCAACTGAAAATATAACATGCCTGTGGCAAGAATAAAATGTAACACTGAGTTTATCCTTAATTTACCTATGGAACTCCAGACTGTAGAGCTAATAACTTCAAAGAAATGTGTTTTGAATTATTTTCAGTTTATTTAGATTAGTCAGTCCCCATAACTTAGTTTTACTAATATATGTGCAAAAGTTTGAAAATCTGAAAGGCTTCCAAGACTCATCCTTTTTTACTATAATAATAATAATTTTCCCAAATTTTATATAATACCTTGTTAACTAGGAATCTAATGCTCTTCCTGATTCTGATATGTGAAAAAAAATATGGTTTTATATCTGACCTCTGTAATTTAGGAAATGCTGGAGTCTTTTTAAAAGTAGTAATAGGAAACATTTCCCTAAGCTCTCACATGTGAAGGAACAACTTGCCTCCAGCAAGTAGTGAATGCTCCAACACTGGAAGTTTTTAAGAAGATGTTGGATAAGCATTTGTCTGAAGAGGTGTAGGGTTTCATGCATAAGCAGGGGGTTGGACTAGAAGACCTGCAAGGTCCCTTCCAACTCTGTTATTATATTATATTTAAAGTATGTTTCAGTATTTGAAGTCATGAAATTAATTAAGATTTTTTTTCTACCAAGTATATACAATTAATGAAAATAGAATGCCAAGAATTAGTTCAATGTTTTGGTTTCCCTCAGATTTCTATTTTCTGGGCTGCTGATTTCAATGGGCAACTTAATTAGAAAAATATATATATTGGCAGAATGCAGAGAGAAGAAAATTGTTTATAATCTTTAAAAAAATCTACTTCAAAAATTGATAGAAGACTCGATATTATTACTTCCAAGGGGGACTTAATTAACAAGAACTTCCATAAATCAAATGAACAATGACTGTGGTAATCAAGAATTTTGAGGGTGTGGTTTGATGAAGAAAAAAAATCTTATTTAGGGAAGTCAGATTTTGAAACCTCAACAGTCTGAAGGAAGATAATAATAATTTCTTATCCTACTTTCACAGAGTAAAGAACATCAAACCTGGTTACTGTGGCTATATTGGTTGGTCGTATGAACATGTGATTTCAATGAAAAGTTGTACACATGTCATCTTACACTAAGTTTAAGAAGAAATATGTCCCAAACATAATTTATAACTAAGAATTTTTAAAGGAAAGTTATTTACGTGAATTCTACAATGAACCAATCTAACCTGTATGTCTCTGACTAGTGGAGAATTTAATAATTTAAATTTAAGAATTTAATAATTAAATTAATAATTAATTTAATAATTAATAATGCTTGTTACAGCAGTTCTGGCCTTGAATCATAGAAATATATTTTAAAACAGATTTAAAAGAAAGCATATCAAAAAAGACATATTTCAACTTCCATTTAAATGCCACAATCCATGTGAATTTCTTTTGCAAAAAAAACGAACAAACTTCATGTAGAAATAAGACCAAACAAAATTTTTGCAAAAACAGTGTAGTCTGAAAAAATAGGTAATATAATTTTCATATTCTTATTTCACATGATATTCTCCAGTTAAAGATTCCAAAATAAAGAAAAATGATAATTTTCAACTGAGCTCAAATGAATGCAATGCACATTATCAGATCCTATTCTGTGATTTGGTTGGGGACACAATTTATCAGAGAGGTCAGAGAAATGTTAATGGAAGAGAAGTCTTTCAAGTGGAATGAATGGCTAAGGGCTATCTGTTTAATGAATTGAAATGACGTGCTTCCTTAGTTGAGGTAATTTTGAATGCTATTAAAAGATGGAAAATTGATTTGGACTTTCCAGATCAGACATCAGGTGATATATACCTATACTTATACTTGGCTGACACAATGTTTAAAGAAATTAGTTAGCTATGGCACAGTTGACATATGTAGCTAGGATAAAATCCCTTTTCATTCACATCAACCTTTGATTTGTTTTCATATTTATAAGAAGATGGAACAGTGAAGAGGGAGGAATCAGAGCTTTTAACAATATTAGGTTTTCTTTTATGCTGAATAATTTTTCGTTTATGCAAACCAAAGAAAAAGGAACATTAGTTGCATTGCTATCTTTCATATTTTCATAAGGAAAATGCAATGAAACAATATGTTGTTGAAATACATCGCTTACATAATACAGGGTCCCTTCAGACATATTGAAACTGCAATTTCCATAATTTCCAGAATACATACGGTTGGGAATTAAGAGAAACGTGTTTTCCAGAATCTGAAGAATGCCACATTGCAAAAGGTTACCCCTTAAAGAGGCAGTTGTTGATGTCTACGTTGGAAATAAACTTAACCAATGTTTAAGAAAATGTAAGCATCACTGTTTCCAATCCTTTTACAGTTCATTTCCAATCCCGTTCTAGAACATACCTTTGTCATCTGCTGTTTGTTCCTTCTTCTAAGGAAGAGGTGGGGAACTATAATCCCTTTATGACTTGTGGACTTCAACTACTATGCCGGCTGAGGAATTCTGGGGCTTGATCATACAAGGCCCATAGTTACCCACTCCTGTTTGAAGGCCTTTTCCATATTATCATAAAATACCTCCAAACTCTCATTTACTGACTACGATGCAGGACCAATGATAGTAGTTCTTCCTTCTAACTAGGTTTGTTTTTATCTCAGCCATTACAAGCCCCAAGATTCCCCTAATGACATGGAATGGTGTGGTAGAGGCAGCAGATAATGAATGGGCCTGCAAGAAGGGACAATCTTCATTTTCGCACTTATTAGATTGCTCAGGAAATGAACTTATTTGATTCCAGTTTAGTTTAAGGAGACTTGGGGATATAATATAATATAATAATATAATATAATATATAATATAATATAATAATATAATAAAATAATTATATTTAATTGATATTTTAATTTTTGTAATGTATGTTTTAAATGTATATGGCTGTACACCGCCCCGAGTCCGCGAGGAGAGGGGCGGTATATAAATTTAATAAATTAATTAATTAATTAATTTATCCAAGCTGGAATATAACAAGGTCCAGTTTTATAAATAAGCCCTCTCTGTGAGGTACTAAACAGCAATTAAATTGTTTTCTATGTTTACTTCTTTTCTCTAGTTTAATCCCTTGGTTGTTCTTTCTTTAACGTTATGGAACAACAATATGCAGTAAACCTAGGTGGGTGAGCCATTTCTGACCTGAATTTTAGCTTTCACTTAAACAATTATAACATAACTTATAAAAATACACAGATAAAAATAGAAACATTTTACTCTGGAAGCAATAAATCTTATTTTCTGCTGTTTTGCTCAAAGAATACAAAGTCACTGAAATGATTGACAAGCAGCTGCCATTTATTATTTTTATTTTTACAATTCCAATTCCCAATCAGGTGCCTTTCTGATATGTTGGATAATCCACAGCTAGCAACCACTGACTATAGCTATAAAATCAAGCAGAGTCATAAATGCTTCTTAGGGAACCAAAAATACTCTGATGGTAAATGTCTTGGCCTTCCTAATATATTACCTTTGTCAGATAAATGTGCTTGCCAATTTTTTTTAAAAGCCCCAAAGACAATTTTCGTACACCAGTTCTGTGAAGATTGCAATCTTTTAAGATGAGAAATGAAAGTTATTTTTAGCCTTTAAAAATTTTAAAATACTTGGCCTTTAGTTGATGCCAAGTATTCCATATTGGGAGGGCAATAATTGGAATAGGGGATTTTTGGCAGGAGATAAGATCCAGCTGGTTTTGCCTTATCTCCCAGTCATGAACTGTTTGAAGAGCTATGTGATAGGTGTATCAAGAGGATTTGTTTATTCTTAGAATAGTGAGAAACATTGCAGCAATGTGACTGACATACTAGTATGGATTAATAACGTTAAGAGTTCAGGATTGAATGCACTGGTTTTCTGATTATTTGTATACTGAATACCAGGGCTAATAGCTATAGAAATAGTTATCTGGGATTTCTGCACTTCTCTAACTCTCTCTCTCTCTATCTCCATAGTGGAGAAGAACATTCTACAGGCACTTACTGTATTTTCGGTCTATAAGATGCTCTGGAGTATAAGATGCTTTAGAGGAGGACAACAAGAAAAATAAACCTGCCTCTGGCTCCGCTGCTCATTCACTGTGGCCTGTTTGGTCCATTCACCACAGTCTATTCGCTGCCACTGCAGCCTGTTCACTGCTGATTGCCAGGTAGTGATGTCAGTGGTGATCCCAGTAGCCTAGAACAGTAGAGTTACCTGAATCATGAGATGGGTAGAAAACACATTTGATATTTATGTGTATTACAATGCCATATATAAATGGCACTATATTTGCCATAAAAGAAATGTGTTTTTCTTTTCTGAAGATTACATAGTTTAAGCTGATGCTTAGTTTGATATTGATCCCCAGGTTATTAATGTTCCTTAAAAACCTGTCAAAAAACACTTCTACATAATAGCACATTGATCCTGGAGAAGGTATATGTATGTGGTTACTAAGACTCAATAACAAGTTGATGACAGATAAGCAAAAGGGTATTATATTATGCAACTGGTGTAAATTATTATTTAATGGTTATTCAGAAATATGAAATTGTGATTTTTTAATTATTGGATGACACATCTGGATGTTCTGGAATACTTTTTACCAGTGTGAAATTAACACCTGTAACTCTTCTGGATTGTCTAAGACCATTTCAACACATTGTAACAGTTTAAAAATTTGTCATTTTCTCCCAAAAAATGATACAAATGGAGTCCTTTATTTCGTTATGATAAGCAGTACCATCTTAGTGTCAATGAACATTCTAATCTTACAATGGCCAACAAGTTATGAATGAAAAGATATGGAAATATAATATTTTTTTATTTTTCGTATCCAGGAATTCATCTTTACATGCCTTCAGCTCAGATATTGGAGATAATACATAAACTTTATGACTAATCTTGTTCTTGTCTATTTTCTTTTAATGTCATTCACAATAGTAGTGAAATTACTATATTATTATATTTTATTGCAGCACATTTCACTGTAAAAAGGAACCCAAAAACTCTGTTAGAAGACTTTGACTTTTGACATTATGGAAAAGGGGGGAAATCCTCATTGTTTATTTAATTTTATACACGCATATACAAACATATCAGATTGACTTTTTCTCTAAGCTAAAAAGCTGCAAATACTTTTTTCTTTTGATCATTATTATGTTCTTTTTGTATATTTTCCCTCGTCAGTGCTGCTTTAAAATGCAGTACAGGCACTATTCCAAACGTTTTCAAGCAACAGATTTGTAAAAAATATTATGATAATGATTTATTCTTTATGCATTATTAATATTTTATATTGCTTTACTAAAACAATCAAAGCAGTGTATACTACAACAAATTAAAATAAAAGCCTAAAGGGGAAAGCATTAAGACACTCGAACTCAATATTGGCAGCTTTTAAATATTTATTTACTTTATTGTTTAGATTTTTGCCTGATTCCAGCATGAATTCATTTGTTAGGCCTCTCCTTAGTTCAGCTAAATGGTAGCAGCCAGTTTGATTTGGGAAAGTGAAATAGGCCCCATCTGACTAATACTAATAAAGGAAACTAGTAGGAAATTCAAAAAATACAGTGGTACCTTGGTACTCACTGTTTCAAAATTCATCAGATTTGGTACTTTGTATTTTGATTTGAAAATGTTCTCCTGGTACTTGTTGTTTGTTTGATACTTGACACATTGTGATAGGAAGAGGAGGATGGCCATGGAGAATGGACAGGATGTCAGCCATGCTGGGAATGTTGCTGTGAAGGGAAATGGGGGATGGTTTCAGAGGGCAGACAGGAAGTCAGACATACTTGGTAGGTCAGTGTAGTCATCATATCTAACTTCATTTGGTTGTCATTCAAAATTTTATTTTTTTTATATACTGATCATCTGGAAATTTTAGCTATTAATATCATCATGAGATAAAAAAGTCAAATAACCCAGCAAGGATATCTGATTGGCTATAATAAATATGATATAAAATATTAAGAATTTTCTTTAACTCTTACCATGATGTATTTTGGGAATACCAGTGCTTTCTTGGAATGCTTACACATTACTTCAAAGGAACTTTAATTCTAGTTAAAAGGATGCTCACATTTTTCATGTTCTTTTTTCCTCTGACAAAAACACAAGAAAACTAGTCATCCCTTTCCAACACAATGAAAGCTCCCCAGTTCACTTGAAAGACAGAGAAAAATTATAAGTTTTGTGGGAGGAGTGCCATATTAGACAAAAGCAGCCAAAAATAAATTATATCCATCTGATGAAATGAACTGCCTTTTAATAAAATCTGTTAGTATGAAAGATGCTACCAGACACCTTTTGATTAGAAATTTTGAAATTCCAGATGTTAATGGTCTGGGGACAAACATCAGCCCTGCTTTCGTTTCAGCACCAAATGAAGGCCTAATTGGTCCCCTTTCAAGTGCTGAGTGTCAGTAATTTGGCCAGTATTCTCTTTTCATTTAGATCTTATATTTGGATTAATTATCCTGCTTAACTGATTGCATCTTGCAGTTCCAACCATTTTTTGCCACAGTAAACAGTGGCAAGGAGATTCTGGAATATGGAGGCAAAAGAAAATGACAGCGTATAGAATTCTTTAAGATCAGTAGATGCACAGCACTAGGATCTAGAAATTTTGTAGAATTCAACAATTAAAGCTACAAGTGGATTTTCTTTTTCTTTTAAATTTAGCATAAATAACACTGATGTAGAAGCTGTTGATGGAAAATTAAGTTCTGTAGTATGGAAACATTGAACCCAGACAATGGGTTGCCTAGACAAAGTAACAGAAGAAATATGAAGTGGAAAGCAGGACCAAACACTGTGTCTCTTGGGAGAAATATGTACTATAAATACATATCCATGAGAAAGCTGGAAGAATCTCCCTGTCTTCATGGCTGCCATTATATATCCATGCCCATTATGGTGGTAGGCATGTACAATATTGCAGACAGCACTGAATCTCTCATGTTTACCATGAACTGTTTTCAGGTGTCCGAGCAACTTTGTTTAACTCTTATATTCTGTTTTTGTTTTGGTTTTTTTTAGAAAATTCTGTTTTATTCTATGGAGATTCTCTTTTATTTTATGGAAATTGTCTTTTATTCTATGGGAATTCTCTTTTATTCTACAGAAATGGAAGCTGAGGGTTATTATACAGCCCTACAGATTGATAGCCAATGCTGCATCCATAGCCATACAAATCAAACTAAAGTGTACAGTGCAAGTTTACCATGTGCCTTGCTGTTTAACGGTTTTTTTAAAAAAATATTTTTTATTCGATATAATACGTTTCAAAAGATCAAACAAACATTACAAAAACAAACCAAAAAGACATACATTGAACATTAAAATATATATACATTTTTACAACATTTCACATCGACTGTAGACTTTACCCTAATTCAGAGTTATTACATCTGTTTATCCAATATTCTAATTCCATACTTCAGTGTAATGTTCTTATTTCTTGTTTTGTGTTATATTTTTTAAGCATGTGTAAAACCAATTCCATATTCTATAATAATACGAATTATCCCTTTCTTTAATTTCCATTGTAAATTTATCCATTTCGGCTCAATCAAGGATCTTTCCAAAGGTGTATTGGACTGTTTCCAGCTAGTGTAAATCTGCTTAACGGTTTCAACTGTCTTTTAACTATCACAAGAAACTCTCAGAATATAAAGGAACCATAGATTATAACCATGGACGCAAACTAAGCACTGCCATCTACTGGCTGAATAATTATGTGGTTTTGGCAATACAAAATACATTTCACTAAGCATTCCAACACATTTTTTAACAGATTTAGATATGGTCAGACTTCAAACTCACAACCCACCCATGGAAGGGAATCAAGCCCCACATTACTCACACTTCATATACATGCCATATTGTTGTGTTTGGAACAGGAGAAATAGTTTGGGCTTTCCTATCATTTTAGTAACTGTACAATAAATCTCATTCCTAGATGAGCTTTCCTCAAAATGTTGGAGCCCAATGCTTAGAGGTTTATCACTACGATCTTTCAAAATACCTTAAGAATGGAATCCCTATGAAAAACCCAAGATTACCAAATCTTGAATCTTTTTTACCTTTGGGGATTACGGCAGCATTCTACTTCCGAGCTCTTGGAATGGAAACAAAAGGCGCACAGAGATTCTCAGAGAAAGCTATAATCTTAATTGGAGCATCAAGAGGGCCATAAATATGTAACCACTTTTTATATTTGTATATTAAGACATTTGGGCATATACATTACTCTTCAGTTTTGACACAATTTATAGATCTTATTTGCCTTTTGAATAATTCTTTTTTTATGAGATTTACTGCATTTCTATCAGCACCCAACATAACTGAAAAACATAATTGGAAGTATTACTTTCTTCAATAAACAATAAGATCTTATGACAGAAAGTGTTTTTAAACATGCAATTTGAAAAGCAAAGGAACAGGAAAAGGTAGAGGAACCCTCCTTTATCCATCTATCCATCTTTTCCACTACCCTGCTTTAAAGCTGAAACCTAAAAGGAAAAAAAAGGAAAGGAAGATACAACTTAAACGAAAAAGAGCAGAGTGTTAAGAGATATCACATAGAAGGTTACATTACTGTATAACTGAAATGCACTTCTTGCAAGACAGTACTTGGCATCTCAATGTGATTAATTAAAAACTACATAATTCTTATCACCAATAAAATAATGTCATGATGTGTATTGTATTACTGAACCTTCTAAAGACACGTCTAGCTAGGAAGAAGATATTATTATTTTAATTTTTACTATTTATAAAATAATAAAACAACAAACAATATTTATTATGTTAATACATTATTATTATTTGTTACATTTATATGTTACAGAAGCAGAGGCAACTAGAGATGTTTACCAATTTAGCAAAATGTTCAGTCTAATCACAGGTCTCTTGAGCCAGTTCTGGGTCTGTTTGTATGTCTTTGCAGTTAGGTACAGAGTGGCTTTATCTATGCCCTTGTGCTCTCTAAATGCCTGCTGCTTCATACCAATGCTCCACTCCTCAGATACCTATTCAGTCTAAGCCAACAGAAGCTGGGTAGGACCAAACCCTTTAGGCCAGTGTTGTCTATCTCACATGTGACAGTTTCGTAATTTGCATAGTCATGAATGGCAAAATCCATCATATCCTTGAAGACTGAAATATAGGTAGGTTAGATTATTGATCGAGCTACTGAGACGTTTTCTATTCTGATAGCAACAGCTTTGAAAATCTGACTATTTGTTTTCTTAACACTTGCGATTTTTAACTTCAGAAAAAATAAATTAATATTCACTGAACATATATTATTATAATTGTGATTATAATAATTATTATAATTCTGTATTTTACAGCATATTCTAAATTGAAACAATAAACAAGCATTCCTTCCTTCCTTGTTTATTTATTTATTTGTCAACAAGGACAAGGAAACAAATGACAGTATAAACAGAGACATTGGTACAAAAATTGGCACAGTTAAATATATAAATAGGCAAAACATTGGGATGATTGCAAATAGATGGGAACAGTAGGACAGGGATGGTAGGCACACAGGTTCACTTACGCACTACCCCTTAAGGACCTCTTAAAAAGCATGAAAGGGAAACAGTTTAAGGGAAAAAGTACAAGGATTAGAGAGACTATTTTTTTTAAAAAAATATCTTTATTAAATTTTAAAAGTTAAAAAACATAAAATAACATACATACATATAACAAAAACACAAAAAATAAGACAAAAGAGAACACATACATATACATACATTAAATTCCTACTCCCTTATCACACTATTAAAATGTGACTAAGTTGTTATCTAATTACTTTTATTTATATTTGTTTATAACTTAAAATTATCAGATATATCTATTATTTTACATTTAGTACATATCTCCCGTAGCTTTCTCTACTCAGCTGAGAAGTTGGCATAAGGCCATAAATAGAAATTATGAGTCGGTGTAAAGTTATTTTCCCCCTCTAGACTACTATGGGACTTTCACTTAGAACAGAGCTACATAACTGTTGGTCCTCCACGATGTGTGTTGTACAGAATTACTTTTAACCTCTGCTGAAAACACCGCCTCCTCTTTTCCTTTCTAGGCTGGCAAACATCAACCTGGCATCTATTGCTCATAAACAATTCCCAGATGGGCAGATTAAAGGATGTGTCCTGTTGCTGCTTTGCGTAAAACATTTCTAGATCAGTTTCAATTAAACAAAATCTCGGAGTGGTTTACAATTAAAATTGCTTTTCAGTTAGATTAAAAGGGACTGAAGGAGATTACTTCCTAGTTCCACCCACTTCCATGAGCAAGTGAAAACCTTGACAAAAAGAACAGATAATTGTGCCCGAGAAATGGGGATAAGGGAGGCTGATTCTCTGGAAGTCACCATTGACTCGTTCATTAAGGAATCTTTGTTGTTTTTTCCTGCAGGTGATGAACACAACTGTGGAGAAGGAAAATGTTTTGATAGGAATGATGCTGATATGAATGTAAGCGGTAATGATCATTAATGGTGGTTAGGGAACAATTACAATTATGGCATAAACATAATTGAATGCTATCTATTGTTCTTGCTGTTTTTAGCATTTGTTCAGCATTAATTGTAGGCAGCAGCACCTGACCAGTTGTTCAGATGTATACATGTACATGGCAAGAAAAACAAATAATGTAAGTTAGATATGAGCCAGCAATGTGCAGCAGCTGCCAAAGAAGCCAACACAGTCCTAGGCTGCATAAACAGAGGGATAGAATCAAGATCACGAGAAGTGTTAATACCACTTTATAAT
>JANHFP010005861.1:108454-119887 GCA_032468135.1 Calamaria suluensis | reverse complement strand
GACTCCAGAGGATGGTGGAGGACAGGAAGGCCTGGAGGAACGTTGTCCATGGGGTCGCGATGGGTTGGACACGACTTCACAACTAACAACAAATGAATGCCACCATTGCAGCACATGCATTTAATTTTAATTCAGCAGGAATAAACACTAATTATATACGAGCATTGTGGTGGCTAAGAGATGAAGATGCTTGCCCCCACTCGAAAGGTTAAGAGTTCAATCCCAGGCAATGGCAAATGTTTCTCTATCAGAGTGCAAAGACAAAATATCTGCTGTGAACTCTGTGTAGGCATCAGGAAGGGCATATGGAGAGTAAACACTCAGCTCCATTCAGTCACCCTGAGCTGAAGTCATAACAATAAAATAAAACACTAATGTTACAAAACAATGTAATCTTTTTTCATTATGTATTATCAAGTTAGTGTCAATTCTTAGCAACCAAAAGAGATATTTTTTCCATGGTAATCTGTCCCCAACTTGGTCTTCTAGATTTTTCAGCCTTCACTCCATCACCACTGAGTCTATCCATCTTTTTGCTAGTCGTCCTCTGTTTCTCTTTCCTTCTATCCTTCCTAGCATTAGACCCTTGTCTAGAGAGCTCAAACAAAATGTATGTAAAGTAGGATAATAATTTGAACTTGGTCATATGTGTCTTGAGTGAAAACTCAGGATTTATTTATTCAATTATCCATTTGTTTTAATTTTTGGCTATCTATAACATTTTCAGGAATCTTCTCCAACAACAACATTCAAAAACATCAATACTTTCCTTATCTTGTTCTTTCAAAGTTTATCTTTTCCTGCTATAGTATGTAACAGGGAATAACATTGCTTGCACTGTTTCAGTCTTTGTAGGTATAGACAAATCATGGCATCTGAATATATTTGCCAAAGACTTCCTGGCTGTTTTATCAAGTTCTGCAACATATTTCTTTGACATCTTATCCCTATAGTATTTGTTATCTTCATTATCCAATGCAAGAATGGTTGTATCTGTTGTCATTAGCTTGATTTCACGATACTAACATTCCAACAGATTCTACTTTCTACCTGCTATGCCCACACATCTCAATTAGACAAGCAAGATAAATAAAGAAACTAATAAATAAATAAACAAATGTGTTATACCTACCTGTTACTATTCCCTTCTTGGGGCATCCCAGCTCCTATTGAAATAGCTCAGATTGTTTGTTATGGCTGTCAACTTACATTAACTAGCATTGACTTGGGGCACTCTACTTTCAAACAGCCTAGATTTATTGTAATCTGTGCTTCTAATCTTCTGATATCCATTCTTCTAGCCCTGTCCCTCCGACAAAGTTCCTCTGAAAGTGACCCCCAAGAATTATTGTACTGCTGAAGCAGCACATTATATGTTCTTTTTATTAGGACCATGAAAAAACTGGATTTGATGGATGACAAGTTTGTTGGTGGAAGGTGAGATTGAAAGTGGTGAACCTTGGTAGATAACAACTGCTGGAAAGAATCACAGAAACTACAGCCTGAAATTGTTGAGAAATTCAAAGGCCATTTATATTTTTTTTAAATCACTTTTTAAAACAAAGCTGTGAGACCTTTTGTCCTTTTAAAAATGAATTACTTTATAATGGGTTTTGATAAAGGGCAGGATACCAGATTACTTACTTTCTTGATATATAATTCTCACCTTCAATGTAAACTTCCCTGACTGTTAGCACTTTTGCTTAACACCAAAATGTGAAACATAAATGTGCATCAATTTTTACTTATGCCCTTGCCTTTCCTAGACATGGAACTGGTAAGATACTGTTTCCTCCATTGTGTTCATCTTTGGTTTGAAAGACAAGGAACAACTGTTTGGTAGTAAGATCTGTGTCTTGTCTATAGCATTTCTGAAGATCAGTTCTTATATCCAATTAACAGGGCCAAATCAAATTATTAGAGGCAGTTTCTGGCTTGAAAGACAAAATGTTTCCAAAAATTGTTCTGACACATGTGCTGCTGATAAAAAGGAGAGTTGCACCATTTCAGCAGTTTTCAAAGACAAAACAAAACTGATATTATAACATTGAAGAAGTGAAGTCACCTTGTTAAGATATCTGTAGGTTAAGAAACATAATTGTCATTGTCAACATTATCTGCTCCAACTAATGCTTAATTAATAGAAACAATTGTTAAATATGACAGTTGTTTTATTAAGCTGTTGAAGGTTATCAAGGCTAAACAAGTAGACTTGGAACAAGTTAGTGTTATTAAGTGAAATTGATGATGATGAAAGTTAAGAGAGCTTATTCAAGGACAAAGATTTTACGGTAATGCTTTAAAAAGAATTGCATTGCTATGAAAATAAATTACATCCAGGAATACTTGCTTCAATTAAAGCAATCACTACAACATAATAATTCCTTTTGCCAGTTTGTATTCATTCACGCAAAGAAACTCATTTGGCTTTTATTCAAGTACAGATCATGTCAAATAAAGGCTTTTGTAAAATCCTGGTGCCTTCTAACTTTCTAGTTGGACTTTTGTGGAAAATCCACCTTTAAGGAAATGTCAGAAGTGATTCTGTATGAGCTCTTGAGTCACCTATTTGCAATAGCTCCTTAATTTGCTCCTTTTGTTTCTTATTCAGGGATCCATCAATTTAGATGAAAATGAGCCATTTCTGTAATTGATTATTATGTTCATCATATTGAACTTCATAATTTAGATGTCATGTTCTCTTTTTTAAATGGAAAAGATCCCAGCTACCAGTTTGAACAAAACAAAAAACTAGCACCACTAGCATTTGATATTCTGTTGAAGAGAAACTTGCAAACTTTCTCCTAGAAGAATAGTAAACATATTTTTCATTCCTACAGCAAAACAGATATCTCATTAAGCAGGATATTTCAGAAGCAAGATTCTGTATTCTCACTTGGCTTTCTTTAACTTTAAACCACCTGAATGCCAAGAAAGAAACATCTGAACATATATAGACAGTTTTCTTTGAGGGTATTCTCTCTTTTCCTTTAGAAATGAATATTGTTAAATGATTGGCTCCAACACATGAGGAACCCTGGAGAAAGGCAAAATTCTGTAGAAAACGCTGAAATGAACTACGTATTTACCTTTAAAATTTTCATCCACTGCACAGCTGACAAATTGAGAATCCTCATTTGAGTGCTTGGAAAAAGGGAATGTTACTTTCAGTTTTCCACTTAATCTGGGGTCCTAGATCATTTGGACAAAATAATGCTTTTGTATTTTACCTGGATTGACCATCACTACTGTTATGTCAATGGATTAGGAACTCTTAATTTTATAATCATCTACTACAGAGGTCTTCAATCTTGGCAGCTTTAAGACTTGTGGATTTCAACTCCCAGAATTTTCCAGCCAGCCTGCATCAGTAGAGTCACATTTTTGGACTCTGCCAAAACATATACAATCCTATTCTGGAAAATAGGTGAAATATACCAATATACATTTGTTAATATACCTGGATATTTGCACCCAACATTCTAACATACAATGTTAGCAATGTTCCGTGCATTATACAGTAACACACAATTTATAACTTTCATTAGTTTCTTGGTTCATCTTGTTTTAATAATAGGAACTTTCATTAAATTCCAACAGATGCTACATTATTAGTGGAAATCTAAGCAGCTTCTCAAAACTACAATTTCTTTCCTTTTTATTCGCTGAAAATGTCATCAGTGATAATGTCCTCATTAGGGGGGGGGGGGAGCTTCACATTTTTTCATATTATGTCAGTTGTTTCCAGAAGAAAATATATATTTAACTACTCAGCTAATGAACAGATTTTACAATAGATTTTTACAGATACAAAATGAAATATCTACATTATAGAAAAAATATAGGTATGTTCTGAGCAGTAATAAGACATGAATATAACATTACAGAAACAAAATTAGATCAGAAACATAGAAACTGTTTCAATATTAAATTAGGAAGCCAGTACAGTTCTCATGTTTTAAAAAACCTGGTAATGACTATGCCATTTTCCTGCCATTCTGATTTTCAACATAGAACTAATACATGAAAGGAGACATGATGAGTCAGTGCTTAAAGATGCTGAGCTTGTCACCTGGAAAGCTGACAGCCCAGGTTTGAGACCCAAGCTCCACACAATGGTGTGAGCTCCCATTCCTGTCCTAGTTCCAGCCCACCTAGCAGTTTGAAAATATGCGGATGTGAAATAGATTAATAGGTATCACTTTGGTGGAAAAGGTGGGTTCTATGCACTTTTGGCATGTAGCCATGCTGGCTACATGATTGCAAAAAATGTCTTTGGACAATGCTGGCTCCTTTGGCCAAGAAGTAGAGATGATCAGGTTTGAGGAAAGAAATTACATTTAATTGGTATAAAGCAAACATTCAAATTTTGATTTGCCCTTTGATACAAAAATATTTTAAAACTGGTGAAATCTAAGTGGATTAGCAAAGTCCAGCTAAAATTCTAGGACTGCATCCAACATTGATGTAATGGAAATTTTGCTTGGTTTAATCCCCCCGAATATCTTCCATATGCACTCCAAATATGACATGGAAGTTTCTTCTAATACACTTTTGAGATGCATGCAATGTGGATGGAGAAAGAGAAGAAATTTGTCACCTTCAGATTCCATCTGTCAGAAACTGTATTCCCTCTAGCCATGTATTATATATGATATATTAGCATTAAATTATATAAAAGGAAAAATACAGTTGAGCATGACAGTATAAATTTCTAGTGGTTTCACATAGATGTAAAATTGGAGAACTTTACATGTTCAGGAACTTGCTATATTGCAAATGCATTATACTTTCAACCAGACAGAAAGCTTAGAACAGGGGTCGGCAAACCATGGCTCACGAGCTGCATGCGGCTCTTTGGCCCTTTGAGTGTGGCTCTTCCACACTCTTCTGCAGAAATGCCACACTGAAATCTTTGGGGAATGGCCGGTGCTTTGGGGCGGAGCTTCTGCTGTCGCTGCCTCCCACCACTTCAACCGCTGCCCCAAAGGCTTTGGGAGAATGACGGAAGCCTTTGGGCAGTTCTTGAAGTGGTGGGAGGCAGTGATGGTCCCAAAATCCTTGGGATAATGGCTGGTGCTTTGGGGTGGAGCTTCTGTCACTGCATGCCACCCTTTCAAACACTGCCCCAAAGTCTAGCAGGGTAAAACTGGAAGGCCTGAGAGAAAGCGACTGGCAGCTGCAGCACAGTTGCTTTCACTCAGGCCTCCTGGTCTGACTCTGCTAGATTTTTGAGGGAGAGAGAGAAAGAGAGAGAGAGCTGCCTCTGTCCCTGCTGCAGCCTGAAGCCCTGCTGTTTCCCCCCCCCCCTCACCTCTGCTGCTGCAGCCGCCGCCCCTGCTGAAGTCCTCCATTTTCCCCCTCACTTCTGCCGCTGCCATCCCTGCTGAAGTTCTCAGTTTCTTTCCCTCACCACCACCGTCATCCCTGCCTGCCGCCTAAAGCCCTGAACCCTCCCATTTTGGCTGCTACAGGGCGGCAGTGGAGGGAGAGATTAAAGAAAGAGAGAGAGGAAAAAAATTAGTGAAAGAAAGAGAGAAAAAGAAAGAGAAAGAGAGAAAAAGAAAGGTAGACAAGAAAATCATGTGACCAAGCCACACCCATAAAATAAGCCACACCCACAGAACAGGTAAAAAAAATTGGTTCTCAAAAGAAATTTTAATCATTGTACTGTTGATATTTGGCTCTTTTGACTAATGAGTTTGCCGACCACTGGCTTAGAAGAATACCATCATTAAACATACTTAACATGTAATGAGATTTTAAATAAAACGAAAATAATTACATATCTTACTCCTAACCCAGATGGAAAGCTTAGAAGAATACTCTGGTTGAACATACCAAAATTAAATGAGATTTTAACTAAAATGAAAATAGTTACACTACCCCCCAAATTTATCCCGGTGTAAATTATATTTCAAGGTAATTAAGACAACTTCAATAGGACGCCAGAGGCAGAAACCAGAAGGCAGTTAATGTATTATGAAAAAGGCAATGTTTGGTCACTGCTTGAGTCCTGGGAAGCTGTATTTCATTTTGTTTTATTTGTTTTCCACCTAGAAGCATTACCTGAATCATATATCACTTCCAGAATCTAACTTTTCATCCTGCCAGGAAAGGTGAAGTATTGAGCAAATAGATGTTAGAATATAACTCTCCAAACACTTATAATATCTACATGCTGAAGCTCTGAAAATCTTCCATGCAATAACACAGATTCCCACCTCAACAAATATTTACTTTTTGATGAAGCGGAAAAGATTCAGGGATTGCAAAGCACATTGTAACTATCCTGTGTATTAAGTAGCATTAAGGCTGCAACTGATACATGTAATCTTATCCATGTCCCAACAGTTTAGCAAATACAGTATAATAGAAAGTGCATACAATAGGAAGTACTTATTAGGATTATCCTTATAACCAGCAAAAACTTCATCTTAAAGCACTTTTTAAAAAAATATTAAAGATTATATTATATAAGTAAAATTTATACAACTACAAAAATAGAGAAATATATTAAAATATTTTCTAAAAAAAAGTGCAGAAAAAGAGAAAAAAGAAAAATATACAAAGAAACCAGGCTGTTCATTCCCATCAAGTATAATATCTCTTTATTCAATACTTTACCTAACTTTTAAAATTCATCTATAGAACTTTAGCCCACTCTTTTAAACAGAAAAAATCAGTAAAGGTTATTTAAACAGAAAAAATCAGTAAGGTTTATTAGAAATATAAACATTGCAAAATATATATATTACACCCAATATAAATTTTTCCTTTCCATTTAAACATTCTCAAAATTACCATCATTATGACCCCTAATCAGAAAAGCCATGAAAAGACATCTCTTAAAGTAGCAACCCATCATTTTAACCTTGATCAAATAAATCAATACTGAATTCTTTCTTTTTTCTGCAAACAATCTTAATTCATTAAGGAAAAGTCTAGCATCTGCTTTCTCCAATTCTTGGTCTCTTCTCTTAAAATTCTTACCATGTCAGGCTCCCTGTGTACAGCCAGCATAGCAACTCTAACAAATCCATTCTGAAGAAATAATCTACATCATTCAACTGATTTGTTATTTGTATATATTTTTTCCATTTTGAAGTCATTACTTTTCATTTGTAAAACCATTTCTATCTGTTCTTTGTAGACCACTATTTTTAATTCAACATGTAAAATCACTTTTATTTAGTGGGATGTGTTCCTCTTCAGCAATGCCTTCTACTTCTGATATATACTAGAGTTAAACATTCAAAAACTTTCCACAGATCAAGTTTCCCTAATGAAGAGTTTAGGAAAGTGTTTCAGAATGGACTCTCCCTAGTATTTTGGTAAGTAAAAGCAAAAGAGTAAAAGCAACTTTCTAGATTGTGTTCATGTGAAATTACAATAAAGAGAGAATTAGTATTCCTAGTTGTGCTTCTGGTCTGGATTACCACACAGGGCTAACAGAAACAAGCAAACCAAGTTGCATAGTTACTCTGTAAGCAAATAATGACCATAGTTTAACATTTTCCAGTTTTTTTCCATCCACATCTGCAGCTTTATTGTTTGTCAACTTTCTCAGCTGTATTTGTGAGTTGCTTTTCTTCCTTTTTCTCCCCTCAGACCTGAACATTTATAGCATTTGCTTCAGTTCCAGTCTTCAGATATCAGCACATTCTTATACAGATTGCACACTTGCTTTGTCCCAAGTCATTTCATCACTTTTATTTTTAATACCATTCAATCTGCTAGAGGCGCCTTACTTACTGCTCATCATTAGTTCCAAAATAATTATTTTTAATTCCCTCAAAATCACTTTGCACTTTCTCTGCCTTTCTAATCTTAACCACTTTTTAAAACTAAATTATCTTCAACTATCTTTTTCTGTATAGACATTATACAGGATGTTTACTTCTTTTATTTTTCACAGGGATGATTCTCCTACAGGCATTTTTTCACATTCACAACCTCTTTCACATTCACAACCTCATCATTGCACCAAACATTTTTTTTCATACATTTGTACTCTTTGTGCTTCTGGAATTCTATTTTTTCCTAATCATTCTAGTGGAATCTTTTTTCCCTCCTAGATCACTTTGATTGAGAATACTGCACATTTCCCACTAAGCTTATAATTAGCTCTCATGTTGCCCTTGTTATCTTTTCCCCCAGTAAGATAAAGAAAATACAGACTATGTTAAAAGCCTTTGTCATATCCATTCACATATAGTATGTCTCCTAGTAAGGAGAATATCAGTTACTTCTGGCATACAGTATATTCATCACTACACTGCAAGTTCAGTTATATCTCAAGTATGCTCACACTATTCAGTGTAACCTACGATGTAACCTCTGTAAGCTAATATATTGCTCTTCATATTCCATGAAATAGAAGGTCCCAAGTAGATCATTATAAGAGAGGGAAAATATCATATAATCAAGGGCCTGTTTTCAATGATTATTCAGAAACTACAGCAGATGATAATATGACAATGTAGAAAGCTTCCTTTCTACATTCTCATATTAGATGTGATATTCTTGATCCAGAATAGATTCTATTCTATTCTGCCTCTTTTGACTAGCATTAGTAATAGTTCTTCAGCTACAGTATATCTGGAAATTCTGGAATGAAATCTAACATCTCAACATACTGTAGAGAGCATGACGACAGCCTTGAGTGTGAGGAAATAACTTTTAAATGTCACTTCTCCTCCAGCAATTAGAGGAACTTGAAGGCTTCATGAGAGCATAATACCAGATGTTCCATTATATGTTTCCATTGAGTATCTCATTAGTTGTTTTCCATTGCTCTCTTCAATCATTTTTGTAACCACCTTTTCATTGAAAGATTGCTTTATTGTTTGGCCTGTTTAAAAGATTGTTAAACATTTAATAATGTTCTTCAGTCCTTTATTGGTTTTATTGAGATAGGGCAGAAAAGGACAGTATTAGACCAAGTTATTGGGACATAAATTGGTCCCAAACTGAGCATTCCTCATCATTCATACATTTTACACAACAGTTGATTGTTTGAAGGGGGGGAAGGTTCTAAATTATGTGCATCCTAAAATAAGCAGGAACTGCAAAACAAGATAAAAAGGCACGAAGGAATTTGAGCACCTTCCAAAAGAGCTGCCTTTCTCTCAATACAATTTGCTGTGAAAAACACTAATGGACTATCACCAGTCAGTGGGATTACGCTTCAGAGGAATATGACATGCTTACATTTTATGGTCTCTGGAGTTACTGATGCATGTAACTCCATTAGTATTAATGGGAACTGCATATAATCCTCTCCACACACACACAAAAAAAAATAGTCGTAGCCCTCAAGGTAAGATTATGCTACAAAGTGCTTGCAGGCAGATATGAAGGCCAGCAAAGAACAGACGGTAAGACCATGGTATAGTGTGAAAGCAGAACAGCGCTGAATTGCAAGTAGCTCATCAAGAAAGTGACTAAAGCTTTGCTGAGAAAGACAGTTGAGTTTATTAGGCAACCAAAGTCCATGCTGACATTGTAGGAAGCAGGCAGAGGTGGCTATTTGACAGCTCAGACAGCTCAGTCTTCTAATATTTGATTTAGGCAACAGCAGCCTGTGAGTGGGATACATACATATCACAAGACTGAGTACATGCAGGTAAGTATTTAGAGAAGTATTAACTCTCCATTATTCTTCTATATACATGTGAAGGTTAAAAATATAGAAGAATGAGAACATGCAGACAAACCCCCACTCTTTTCATTCTTATGCTTGCTATCAACTTCTGATCTATGTAAGATAGACAGGAACACATCAGTCTGAATAAAGCTGAATGAGATGGGTTACTATTCTGCTTTCTTCCTTTCGTGTTGATTTTCCACTGCTATTCCTGTCCTAATGTTCTCTTTATTTGTATATATTTTTGTATTCATTCTTATACTTATATATATTACCTAATATGTAATTGATAAAATTTAAAACAAACAAACAAAACCTTTCTTCAACAATCAGAAGTGATTGAAGTTGAAAATGTGTACACTTAAAACATGCATACATAAAACTATGATCTTCAAAACAACAACTTAAACATGCATTTTCCATCAAGTTTTGATACTAGTTTTAATAATTTTAAATAGTTGTAGTTTTTAACTGCCAGGTTATAGTAATTTAATTATTTTTTAGGAATATTGTATATATGCTATTTTAAAATTCTGTCTGGCTGTACACCGCCCCGAGTCCGCAAGGAGAGGGGTGGTATATAAATCTAATAAATTATTATGAATTAATTATTATTAAGTATAATAAATGACAGGTACAAATAATGTAATAATAAATAAAATAAATAATAAAAAGAAAGGTTTTATGCAAGAACTAGAATCTATACTTGTGGTTAAACTCCTAATGACAGGCTTGGTTCTAGAATTCATTTCAGTTTAGGGGAGAAACTGCCATATGGCATCAGAAAATTAAATAGAACTCTCACAGTCTACTAAGTAATATTATAATATTACTATTTGAAAAACATTTGATTAAAAAAGGAAAACTTGAATTTCTGATGCCGTTAATCTCAAAAAGGGAGATGCTGTGATACTTCAAATTATTGCAAATGCAATGGCATTACACAACTCACTCTACTTTTTTTGCCCTGGTTACACCTTTTGCTATTCTCTCTGCTTCTTCATCAGCTCTAAAAAGAAATATGACAGGTGGACATTGGAAAGCTTTAGTCAGGGGATACATGCAAGCTCCCAACTAGAAATAGTTATAAAAGATCTCTAATGGACTGTGCCAACACTGAGTTGGTTGATCAAAAGGTCAGCAGTGCAGCGGTTCGAATTCCTAGTGCTGCAAAACGGGTGAGCTCCCATTACTTCTCCAAGCTTCTGCCAATCTAGCAGTTCGAAAGCATGTAAAAATACAAGTAGAAAAAATAGGGACCACCTTTGGTTGGAAGGTAACAATGTTCCGTGCGCCTTTGGCATTTAGTCATGCCAGCCACATGATCATGGAGATGTCTTCGGACAGCACTGGCTCTTTGGCTTTAAAACGGAGATGAGCACCTAGAGTCGGGAACGACCAGCACATATGTGTGAGGGAAACCTTTACCTTTTAATGGGCTGTAAAAATAAGTTTGAAAGGCAGAAGAACTGCAATCTAAACAATGTTCTGATAAGAAATTTATCCAGTTCAAAAGCAGCAATGGGAGAGGGGTGGGTAAAGCATCTCAGACCTTCACTGTTTTTCTGGGATGTAAAAGCAGGGAAAGGGGAAAGCACTTTCAGACTTGGAAGATTCTGCTACTGTAGGATTGCAATAATAATTGTAATAATTATGATAATATTAATATTCTTGGTTTTACTTTGGTAGTTCATTCTTCTCTAAACTATCTAGATTGGGGTTTCCAACCTTGGCAACTTTAAGACTTGTGGACTTCAACTCTCAGCTTTGCTGGCTGAGGATCT
>JANHFP010005861.1:96595-106946 GCA_032468135.1 Calamaria suluensis | reverse complement strand
TCAATGCCTGGAATGCACTACCTGACTCTGTGGTCTCATTCCAAACCCCCCAAAACTTTAACCTAAGACTGTCTACTGTTGACTTCACCCATTTCTAAGAGGTCTGTAAGGGGCGTGCATAAGAGCACCGATGTGTCTACCTTTCCTGTCCTAATGTTCTCTTTATTTGTATTCATTTTTGTATTCAGTTCATGCTTATAATTGTGTGTATATATATATATATATATGTTACCTTATATGTGAATGAATGAATGAATGAATGAATGAATAATAAAATAAAATAAAATAAACTAGCTTTTTTGTCCCCCTGTGGCTTAAGCTCTGGTTCTTGCAATAAAGTCTGGTACAGACTTCCCCATCCCTTCAAAAAGAAAAGACATGGGAAGTATATATATTGGATTTGTTCTCTTTTTAAAAGACTGCAATACCCCAGCACTAGCCCTGGAGTATTGTTCCCTGTTATTCTCTCAATTATTGTTTAAATGCTATTTCCCAAGTAATTACTATTTTCCCCAGTATGACTGTTCATTTCCCCATTGAGTAGCTTATGAGTGCTTCTATTGCTACTCCTTCAACAAAGCATTTTTTAAAAAAATTCCCCATTGAATGCTACTATATTTTTCCTACTTTATTATTCATTGCCATTTCCCACCACCATAATTTCATTTTGTTGCACCTTAGTCAAATCAAAGCTCATGCTTTCTCTATATATGGGAATATTTTTGGGGATCCACATTCATTCTGGGATATTGGATGGAAAATTTTATTTTGGCCAGGGACTAGCCAAATCGAAATATAACAAAACACACCCACATAGGTATAATATACTTAAGTATAAATAAACTAACCTAGCACTGCACTTTATTAACTCCAAGAGTTAAAATCAACTAAGACAAGATTTTTTTTCATACAATTAATTATAAATGAAGTATAAAACCAGATACTGAGTCTATAGTGAAATAGCTTAACAATATACTGTACGGTAGATATAAATTGGACTATAATGCTTAATAATCTAAAATGTTAAGTTACAATTAGTAACTAATTCATACTTGACCAAAGATTGATGGAATAAGTACACTCATGTAGACCAGAAGTTATATATTGACTTTGCTACATTATGCAAATGCATTATGCTTTTTTAAAAAAATCTGATAGTAGGAAATCCACATAGGATTCCTCAGACTGGCCTGTAGCATGTAACATCAATGGTCAACATCCATGGTCAACATCGATGGACTAATCAAAATTAGTCTTTTTTGATATCATTATGGAAAGACCAATGTATGAATGATGGATTCAATTGTACCCTTAGTTAAGCAAAATAAGCAATGCTTAGAGCAGTGGTATCAAAGCATGTGCACGTGGCTGAAGTCCCAAAATGCAATGCGTGTGCGGCCCCGTGTGTGAGCCCAACCCCCTGGACATGCACGTACAGCCCCCTGCATCCACCCTTCCCTGGGCATGCATGCACAGACGCTCCACATGTACCCTGCCCCCCCAAGCACGCATGCAAGAGACTCAAAGACCATCTGGCCAGCAGGAGGCACAGACACAAGTGCAGCAGAGCGCTCAGAGAGGGCGCTGTGTGCCACCTTTGGCACACGTGCCATAGGTTCACCATCATGGCCTTAGGGTAGCAAGAGAAGGGTTGCAGCAGATTGTTCCCCACTAACAATCATGCTCTTAACTCTTTCACCGCCACACTTGATTTTAGTCATTTCTTTTTTGAATTGTCCTTAACTGCTGTGTTCAACTTTAAGCTGTGTTTTTTAAAAAAACATTGAAGTGTCCTTGGTGCTATCTGAGCTTGGTTGTTTTCATGCAGACATTTCATTACCCAAACTGGGTGACCTCATTAGTGCTCATTTCAAGCCAGAGATATGTTTGTCAAGGGAGGGATTATAGTTTAATAGTTTGGTTTGAAGATGCCAGCTATCACATTGTTTCTGTCTCATGGTGCAAGAACTTGGCTTCCATTGAGGAGCAGCATGGTTAGGCTGCGCATAGAGTATTAGTTGGCCTTAATCCAGCTGTGATTCAACTGAACCATCACTACAAGAGGCTTGACTAGCTGTGGGAACTTTATTAAAATGCCAATTAGAAGTGCTGAAGGCAAGTTGTTGTATCTGGCTCTGAAGGGAAAAAAAACCCCATTTGTTGAAATGGGAAGATCAGTGAATTAATGTAATTAGCTTGTTTCCACCTAGGGTGATTAAACTCTCTTTGGATGGATTCTGGAATAAGGCCTCTCTCATTACTTCATGCAATATCTAAAAGCCATTGTCTGATACTTCTGTTAACTTGAGTACATTCAATGAGATGTAGGAAATCAAGGGAGAAAGCCATATGGTGAAAGTTTTCTAAAAATTGGAAGCAGAAGGATTAGAAGTTGTCAGATAGAAGAAATGGGATCAGGCTGACTGAAAAACAACGGGGTTTAAACAAATAAGTGAACATGAATAAGCAACTCTTACCTTAATCCTCAACTGGCTAGTCTCTAGCCTCAGAATTATATTGAATACACATTTGAGGCTTGAGGCACTGCTGTTGTGCAAACTCAGTTTGCATTATTTCCATCAGCTAAAATGTGGGTAAAGGCCTAACTGGGATCCATCAAGCCCAGGATTTTATCGTAAGCAGTTTTAGATCTATATTCTAAAGATCCCCCTAGGATAGACATTCCCTATCTTTTGCATGGAAATAAGCCTGATTAGAATAGTCGGAGTACTTATTTGGGCCTATGAGACCATAGCATCGTTGTGTGCATTCCATGAGCTTCAGTTTTGAAGGACCAGAGACGGATATTTAAAAGTCCCCACTTACTCATTCTCCTGGCCTTTTATCCCTAACTGAAGCTTCCTGAATGTTTTAATGAAGACCATTACTTTAGTCTTCTTGAAGTTTATTACAGGGGGATTTTCTCTGTAATAAGAGAATAGCTTCACTAAGCTATTCAGTGCATGAGGCCAGTTGGGGGTCCTTGAAATGCGGATTGCCTAAAGCAAGTGTGTTTGCTATTCTGGTGTGTGTGTGTATGTGTATGTGTGTTCGTATGTGTGTGTTCTTAGGTTTGGATTCCAGCGCTTCTTTGCCAATGAAATTTATTTGTTTGTTTGTTTGTTTGTTTGTTTAGTCAATTACATATTAGGTAATATGTATGTATGTATGTATGTATGTATGTATGTATGTATGTATGTATGTATGCATGCATGTATGCATGTATATATGTATAAGCATGAATTGAATACAAAAATGAATACAAATAAAGAGAACATTAGGACAGAAAAGGTAGACATGCTGGTGCTCTTATGCACGCCCCTTACAGACCTCTTAGGAATGGGGTGAGGTCAACAGTAGAGTCTTAGGTTAAAAATTTGGGGGTTTGTGTCAGAACCGCTCAAAATATCACATCTTCACCATAAAAATGTTGGCACCCAACCCATCACTGAGATGTTAATAAACCCAAATGTGTTCCCAGATATGAGTCAAGAAGCCAGCGTAATCTGAGTAGAAACTATGTGATTGTTTAATATTTTACATTGTAGGTTAATATCTTTTTTCCTCTGCTACTCTGATATCCTTGGTTCTAGCAGAGGATTTTACTCCTAAATAGCAAGGGGTTTTTATACAAAAGTTTCACCTCTGAAAATATTCACAAGAATATCTATTGTGTCTGTTAGCTATCAACTATGATCAGGCCAATTCAGTGCTAAAGCAAAATGCTTTCAATATAGAGGAGCAACAAGTGCAAACTCTTCTGCCTAAAGGAATTTATTTTGATAGGAAGCAAATTCATTCCAGTTCAATTAGATATTTAAGTCAAATTAAAATTTACTTTTATTAAAATGGTTTTTATTAAAAGATACAAATATTTTTTTAAAAAAACTACAGAAATACAATCTAGAAGAAGCAATAGAAAAAATATTATAAGTGAAGAAAAACAAAAAGCAAGAAAAAGCAAGATTTCTAAAGAAGCAATTTCCAGTCTTCTCTGCAGTAGTTACGAATACAGTAATTACCATCTCCCCCTTCCATGTTGCAAAGTAGTTCCCTTTTTCCCATAAACAAATCTTTCTAATCAATAAATCCTGAAATCAACAGCTTATTTTTATCAATTTTTAGCAAGTCTATAAAGGGTTTCTAGTGTTTTATAAAAATAATTGTAATTCCCTACTTGATCAAACAAGTCAATTTAGCCATTTCTACAACCATCTTCAGAATCCATTCCATCAGTGATACTTCTGTTGTCTCCCATATTTATTTTATTTATTTATTTTTGCAAGCATGTATTAGATAACAGATATAAGTATAAACATAACTATGAATACATGAAATAAATACAAATAACAGGGAACATTAGGACAGGGATGGTAGGCACACTGGTGTGCTTATGCACACCCCTTAAGGACTTCTTAAGAATGGGATTTGGTAGACAGTAGACAGTCTAAGGGTAAAGTTTTGGGGGTTTGGGGAAGAAACCAGAGTCAGGTAGTGCATTCCTGGTATTAACAACTCTGTTACTGAAGTCGTATTTTCTGCAATCAACATTAGAGCGGTTTGTCATAAGTCGGTATCTGTTCTGTGCTCATGTATTGTGGTTGAAGCTGAAGTATTCATTGACAGGTAGGACATTGTAGCAAATAATTTTATATAATATGCTTATATCGGACCGAAGACAGCAAAGTTCTAAGCTCTCTAAGCCCAAAATTTCTGTAATAAGCAAAGGAGTGGAGGACTCTTCTCGTGAAATATCTCTGGACTCGTTCAATTGTATTAATGTCTGATATGCAGTGCAGGTTCCAGACAGATGAGCTGCATTCAAGAATTGGTCTAGCAAAAATTTTGTATGCCCTAGTTTGCAGTTCAATAATACCAGAGAAGAAATTACACAAGAATAGGTTAACAACTCTTAATGCTTTTTTAGCAATGCTGTTACATTGACCTTTGGCACTTAGATCATTTGAGATGAGTACTGTCTACAAGTAGATGAGAGTTGTCTACAAAGTTGTATCTGCCCAGCTTGTATTTTGTGTTTTGATTTTTTTTCCCCATGTGTAAGACAGAGCATTTGTTGGTTGAGATTTCGAGTTGCTAATTGTTTGATCATTCTGACAGATGATTTCTACATATAATGACCTCACTCTGTTACCATATATAAAATCAGACAAGTCTTTTCTAGCTGAGTATCCATAAATCCTAATAAGAAATGTCTTCAGTCTGAATGTTAAATTTTAACATTCTGTATCAGTATATATTTATATCCTATGTATTTTTGGTTTTTTACCAGTTTACCATACATGATAAAATATTCCTTCAAGTTTGTCACATTTTCATCTGATATTAAAAGTTCCTTTTTACAACTTATTTTTTTTCTGGTGTCATATACCAATAGTATATCATTTTAAAAAAGGGTTTTTTTAAAATTATAAGACAATGCAAATTTTAGATTTTTAACCACAATTGTTCCCATTTATCTATTTGAATATTATAATCAAAATACTTGACCCATTTTACCATACTTTCTATAACAGGTTCTTCTTCCATTTCAAATCTCAACAAAAGTTTATACACTTTAGCAATCACAAGTTTATACATAATTCAAATTCTGTTTAACCACATTCTATTCCTGGAACATTTTTATCCAGTCTTTTTCTCAGTTGTACATATTAAAACCACTGAAAACTCAATCTCTCTCCAGTGAAGGGCAAATAACATGGATTTTGTTATTTGTTAACTAGCATAGTACTTTGTATTTTAATCCGATTTATATTCTTTCTTTTAAAGTGATGTTCAAGGTTTATTAGCTTTTAACATTCCTAAACTGATAAACAAGCTGGAGACTAGCTCCTGATAAGAAAAGTTTGTTAGTACAAATTGCAATCTGGCTTATCTTTTTTGTGAATCCTAAACAACATTTCTCCTTACAATTTATTCCCCTTCAGATCTCGTTTGAATATACATGTATGCTATTATTTTGTCCAATCAACTTTCCTCTTTCAGATTTCTTTGTTATGTTAACTATAAAAGGGGATGTATGCTAAAGATTGGAGTTCCCTCTTTGAATGAGGAATCCCTTTTGTCTGAATATTCTGATAAATTGTTATAAAATGATCTTCCTATCTCAATTTGTCTCAGTGGAAAATATGCACACTGAGGCACGAGCCTTAAAAAACCATATTTGGCCCTCACCAATCAATTGTTTGCTGATTTCATCATAAGGTCCCTATTTTTTGGTGCTAGCAACATGAACTATTTGTCTTTGGCTACTAAATGATTTTTGAGTTGAGGCCAACAGAGGTATTTCCGGGCCTAGGCTGCGTTTGTATCTATTCCATATTTGAGGTATTGCAATCCTAATATAATGATTTTTAAAATCTACTTTTACTTTGGTCACAAGTAACATGTCATCCAAACTTCAGGCCATGATCTTCTCAATCTAAAATGTTCTTATTTCTTAACAACAACCATTCCTTCATTCCTTCATTTAATCATTCCTTTGAATGATTAAAACATTCAAAATCCATTTACCTTAACCTTGTAAAAAAGTAAAAAATATACCTTAAATAATATTTGAAAAGATATGATATTATATATGCAATTCTTTTTTCTTTTTTCTGTACTAAAAATTTATACAATAAAAAACTTTTTTTATAAAAAAAAAAAACCATTCCTTCACCCAAACCAAACAGGAGGCAGGAAAATGCAAAGACAAATTCAAATTTAAAAATACAGGAGATTATGTAATTAGCACATTTTAATGCATTACCAACAGCTGTACTAGAAAGAAGCCATGTAGCTCAGAGGAAATAATGGATAAAAAATAATTCTACCAATTGCATCCAATTTTCCTCTGAACTTAGGAAGTCTATTATGTTTTTTTATATGCTATTTTTCAATTATTTGTTCAGAATATGTAATAATAGTTACACAAGGATTCTTGTGCTTTTATTTCTAATATTAGTAATTCAGTTAAATATTTGCAATAAGAATCAAATAATTTCTATTCTATTCCACTGGAATCTCTTTAGCTTTTTGTCATATGGTTAATTAATGCTTGAGACAGACTACCTATCTCATGTATATATGTGTGTGTGTTCGTGCGTGCGTGCGTGCGTGCTTTTAAAACAGTTTTAAATTGCAACTTCTATATAGGAGAGTTGTGTCTATTTCTGTCTTTAGATAACAGATGTTTCTTACTATTTTTAATCTATTAATACCATGTTTCTTCTAAAACACGACCTACAGCAAAATGAAGGCCCAGCACTGTTTTGTGTACATGCATTAAAATTAAGCCCTAACCACAAAATTTGGCCCTATTTGGCCTTACATGCACGGCCAGGCCGGAGGGGATGATGGCAGGCTTTTTTAAATTGACCTATTTAAATAATTATTTAACTACTTCATATCATAAAAACAGCTCCAGAGTTATTTTAGTATGCTAGGATGAACTTTCAGAATTTACATCATAGGCCAGTACATTTTTTAACAAAAGCTTTACCTGCTGAGAGAATTTCATTGGGAAGACTGAATTTGATCTACATGAGCTACAAAATTGTTCACAATGATTCAAAGCTTCAGTGTTTTAACATAAATATTGTATTTATTCCTCTGGCTTTCTTGCATGCCTTTCAGCATGATGCCAAACAGTGGGAGCTCATCTATTTCTCTTCAAAACTCTGCCTGCCTTCTTCAGGCTTGTTTGTCTACCCCTCCTCCCACGCCATGTATTCTGTCATCTCTCAATTATCATTGTTATGACATGAGGGCAGAAACAGCTTCAGAGAGAATGGGGTTCCAGAGGGCAGACTCATAAATTTGTTTTAGCTAATTTTTTTGGTATAAAAATAGCTTAAAGAAATGAAATTTGAAAACTCGGCTCCCAAAAGGATAATCATAATACTAAAATGTCTTGGGTTTTAGATGCCAGGATGGTTTAATTAATTCCTGATTATAGGTGGTTGAATATTTGGTAACTGAAATGACAATAATCTTTGTAATAGCAGTTTATTCTACAGTTGGCTAAAATGTTTTAAAGGCTCTGAAATCACTCTCCTATGATCTGTTGATTGTGTGGGAAGTAGTGCTGCTTTCAAATTTGACAACCTGCAAAATAATTAAATGTATGTATCTCGGAAAGACATTGAAATTGAAGCATGTCCAGAAACTTCTAGGATCCTGAAATACCCAATAGAAATTATCAGGCAGGGATCAAATGTTTGATTCTCTCATTAAGGAAAAATACAATTTCTTGTAACATTATGTCTACTCTCTGGCCTAAATGTGATCTTGAATACAACATTAAAAGCTAAAACTACAAAATGACACCCTCAGAAGGTCCAATTCGGCTTTAACGAGACAGTTTCCAATTATGCAAATTTTCTTGCATATGCCTCTTAACCACACTACTCCATTGTTTGAAGCAGGTTCTGCCTTAACATATTTCATTTTCCAGAATAGAAATACAGAACTCAAGCAAAAAAAAAATCACAAAGAAGCTGTGTGTTCACACAGTGAAAGAGACTAGAAATGTTTTAATCAGATAGGAAGACACATTTACCCTTCACAAAAACACAGAGCAACTGTTAGTGAATTGATATGGTTAGGGTTGTTTTACATATAAGAATAGAAGAAATTGGAAGAAAGGGAGAAAGAGGAACAGGCAGGATTTCAAATATTGTGGCTGATATTGTTGCTTGAGAAAAGTTGCTTGTCTCCTTGCATTTAAGTTTCTTTGTAAACATAGCTGGTTTTTTATTTTTTTATATAATTTGGATGCTGAAGATCTGTCCTGAACCAGCAGATTTTCTTTTAGCCATCTCCCATTATCCCTTTAATTTTTCCTATTTACATAAGTCCTAATCTTTGCATATAAGTGTTTTACAATTTTCAAACTTCAATAGATTGAGAACTTTTGTATTGTATGATACGTCTTATATAAGTAATCACCCTTTCATATTGCCACTAAAAAGAAATGATTTAATCCAGTATACAATCACTTTTAAACACTATTTAGTAAACATGAAGTATATTTACCTTATTCTGTGCTTTAGAGCTGACAGATTCCATATTCTGATCTCAGTCTCACTCCCTGGGCAGATGATCAAAAGCCTGTGGGAAGGTATTTCTTTTGTCTTGGACAAAGAAATCCCAGATGGGGCGCTCTTTGTCATTAAAAAAAAGCAACAACTGTACTTTGGAAGAATGTTTCCCATTCTCAGATGTATTCATGTTTCTTTTATCACTTCTGTCACTTTTACATTTTCTACTATGGATGTCTTCTGAGTTGAATTTGCAGCATCACAAAATTATAAGGTGCACCATTTTGATATCAATCCTGTTGTCTGGATGCAAAATTGAAACCTGTGTTATATCTATACAGTACAACACAGGCTGACACAGGCTCCTGGTTGTGAGAGTGATCAACCATGGATTTGAAATTACATTTCCAACCATCAGATGAATTAGAATTGAAATATTTTATAGACAGTGATTGGACTAATAATGTACAAAATAGAAAGTCAATTTCAGGAGTTGTTGTAATGTTTGCAAACACAATAGTAGTTGCCTGGAAATCTACTTCAGTTGCCATTTCCACAGCTGAAGCAGAATTCATAGCATTGTCAGAGAATTTAGAATTCATAGCATTGTCAGAGTTGAGTTCAGAGATAACATGGTATATACAATTATTAAAGGATTTGGATATTGAAGTGAAAGCTATACCAGTGTTTGAAAATAACACAACTTGTATACAAATGGCAATAGGTGAAAGTAAAACCCAGAATCAAACATGTTGACAAAAAATATTGTAATATCAAAGAAGCAATAAAAGAAAAAGTAATAGATCTAATTTATTGTCCACCTGAAGATAATTTGACTGACCTCATGACAAAGCCATTGTTTACATAGAAACAAAAGCATCTTGTGAAACAACTTGGTTTAAATGCTGTTCAGCTATAAATTGAAGGAAAGATATGTAAATTTAGTACCTGGAACAGTGGGGTTGTGCAGTGAGCCAGAACACACAGTTGTGGTTGATTGGTTGGAGAATGCTGGCTTCTTCATGAGGCAATCTGCACTGTGATTGGTTGCTGTGGATGTGGAGGGGGAGTTTCCCTTCCCCTCACCACTTTTTTCTTCTTTGTGCTCTGTGATTTATCTCAGCATGTAGTGATGTGCCTGTCTATCTTTTTTTTTTTTAATAATTTTTATTGTAAAACAATTCTTATAAAGCATTTCAGTTATCACATAACATATATAATTTTTTTGAATTTTTCTCCCCCCTCCCCCTCCCTTCCCTTACCTCCCCCCCATCAATCAATTAACTATACATTTTGCATCCTATCATAAT
>JANHFP010005861.1:75845-90224 GCA_032468135.1 Calamaria suluensis | reverse complement strand
TGATGATGTATGTGAGTACATCGAAACGTTGCAGATATATGCAAACCTTTACACGGAAAGAAACCCGAGAATACACACACATATATATAATGTTGCAGCAGTGACACTGGACAAAGCCTCTCCTTCCATAGACCCCCAGTACATACATATATATATATATATCCAACACCATTCCTCTCACGCCATGTCCTCTGTGGCCCTGATTCTAATATTGTGTTTTTCTTCTCCTGTATTGCTCCCTTGTTGTTATTGAAAAGTTAATTATGTGTTCTACTAGCCCCAAACAACAGAAGTGCCATAAACATACTGAAGTTTGTGCCCTGTGCAAGCCTACCCCAAGTGCAAGGCCATGGGGTTTTCAATGACTCCTGCAGGAAGACTTGCATTGTATGCCATCAGCAATAATGATCTACACTGTTCAAACTTCCACTGTAGCAAATTTTGAGAGTACCTGAACCTTGATTAACCCTCCAACATTTTAAATTATTGGTTTTTTTCATGTGTTCTAAAAGATAGTAGATAAAAACTGCACACCATGTCAGTAAGAATGTGCAAACTTCTAAAGCATACAATATTAATTTAGGAGAACATTACTCTCTTAGATTTTGAAGAATTTTTAGATGTCTCTTCAAAACTGTGGCACAAAAACCCCAGTCTATGCAGAGAATTGAGTAACACCCTTCTAAATTCATCTATATTTTTAATTTATATTACTTATATTCAGTGGTTTAAGAACCGGTTTTGAGAGTGTGCACTTTGCACATGCACAAGCGCACCTAATGTGCTTGCACGCAGCATTCAAAATAAAGCCATTTGAAACTCAGCTGCTTACCTTCTAATGCAGCCCCAGTAAGTAGAACAGCGGAGGTGTGGAAATCAGCTGTGATGTGCAAACTAGCTGAGCCAGAAAAAAGGCAGGACAGGATAGGTTGGGGCAGGTGGGCGGGGTCAAATGACCATCGGAACTACCGGTTCACCCAAACTGGTCCTAACCAGCAGCAGCCCACTACTATCCACTTCTTTCCTCAATGTATGTGCTTTATTTTTTCTTCTTAGGAGTTTTATGCTCAAGGGAAAAAAGCAGGAGAATTTACACCTGCTAGTGTAATGACATCAGTTAGTAGCTAATACAGTAAAATTGTATTACCATGAGAATGGAATAAAGCCCAGGCTTTTCTTTAATGAATCTAAAAAAATTATCTAATAAAAGCCCAGTTCTATGAAATCCATATTAAATCTCAGGCATTAAGAGATCATTATGGTTTAGAAGCCAATAACATTACTGCAATAATCAAGCTATTCATCTAGAATGACTGACAATTATTTTCCCCTCTCCAGAGTTAAATCTAGCTATTCAGAAGAAATGAATACAATATTCAAATTATTTATTGACTTCTTGGATTTTCTCTGAAATAAGTGGAAATATATTGAAATGTGAGGATTTTCTTTCTCATGTATCCTACCTTTCACTTGGCAAAGTGAAGATTTTTAATAAGTTCCAATAATTGGACAAAAATCTTTTCATATATATATTAATCTTTTCATATTATAACCTTCATTATCAAGGTCTAATTTCTGTATCTATTTATATACTACTAAAATTTACATGTCTGTTTATAACCCTCAGTTGTGTGAAATTGGGAGGTATAGGGTAACTATTATTGAACCAAGGAAAAACGAACAAGCTAACTTGCAGAGTGCTCGAACTTATGGTTCCTGGGGAAATGAAATTTGGAGTTTGTGGCCATTCAAAGCCTCCAAGCTTTCCAACTGTACTTTCCAGAAACCTGTAGGTCCAATTGCACAAGGGAAGGTGGTATCCCTGCCCTATTCCCCACCTCTCTCTGTTCTTGTACCTAATCAGATGGTGGCAAAGCTTGATAGGTGAATGGAGATTGCCTGTTTTGGAACCAAGGCTAAAATGTGAAAACTCTTTTAATAGTGGTAGGTGGTGAGATAAGGCTGACTAATACATATGTATGTTGGTCAGGTAAGGCTGAGTGGAGGCTGCCAGCAGTTAACAGGTGAGCTTCTTTCATCCCTGCAGGGGGGTCCTCTGGGACATGCCAGAATGCGGAGCAAGCATGGAGTTTTCCTTGCAGTCCTTAGTTCCATTTGTTTTCCCTCTCCTCAGGAAAGTGGCAGGTCATTTTGTAAAAAAGAGACCTGAGGAGGGTATGGATGTACACCGCCCCGAGTCCGCGAGGAGAGGGGCGGTATAGAAATTTAATAAATAATAATAATAATAAAAAAGAGTGATTTCCAAACTCCTTGCCATAAAGTTGGAAGTTGGTCCTCTTCCATTGTATTTTTGCCTACTTGTGGCTATTCCATTTCCTCCCTAAAGAAACATCTCTGAAAGGATGACCCAATGGATTATGGGTTGTCTAATATTTATATAAAATCTGGTACATTTGATATTAGTTTGATGTTTCTGAAATCCAATTCCTTGATCCAAATACCTTGATAATGATTCCACTCTAAACATCAGCAAAGACTTCCATCATTTTTAAATATCATGTTTATGTCAATTAATCACATCTTTCTATCATTATTAGCCTTTCACATTATAGGTCTAATCTTCAGGGTAGGAAAATATGAGCATCATTGAACATGTTGATGCATGTAGTAATGATTTTGTTGTGCATGTCAATTGTACATACTCTATATAGACAGTCAATTGTAGATACTCTTCGAACAGCAGCTCTTCCAACTGTGATTTCATTGGGGTGCATTTAAGTCAGTGTGGACTCAGAGACTGTCTGGAGTATGGACCTTGCAGTTTTCTTGACAAAGTGCTTGGAGAAAAGTTTACCATTGCAAGCATTTCTTGGGAAGGTATGCAAAACTGAAGAGAGGAGAGCCATTGACTAGGGGAAAGACCAACTAACGGGTGATCTTAAGGGACCTTCAGAATGACAAATTTCAAAATGTTGGGTAGAGTCTGCCTTCATTTGAGAAAGAAAGAAAATTTTAATCATAAGCTTAAGAATGTAAAGAATCTGAATTAAAGAGCAATGAGCTTTTTTCATCTTAAAAAATCATAAATGGAGTAACGGGCCCAGATAAAACTAAAGTATTGAAATGTTTTCCATTAAGATTTTTGAATTGCCGTAAGTATAAAGAACAAACAGCTTTTTGTGGGAAATAGTTCTTGTTTCGATTTTTACAAGGCAAGACAAGGATGAGCAATTTCATGATTTCAAAAGCAAAGAGAACTAAAGCTTTTAGATAAAGAAAAGTCCATAAAATGTTGTTAAAAGGTTATAGAATAAAAATACTGAAGGAGACTTTTGAAGAATAATACCCACAATATCAATGATGTTAGTAATGATTACTTCTAAACTATGTCCAAAAGATGTTCTCGAAGAAATGCCAGATATAGAACAAATTTAGACCAAGATAATAGCTTAGAAATGGATGTTTCACTGGATCTAAAAAAGAAACTGACTGAAAATTTAAATGAGAGATGCAAATTAAAGCAAATCCAATATTACAATATCTGAATGAACTAAAGATTAAGACACTGTTTGAAAGGAAGTAATATAAAGTTGGTTACTTCTGGCTGTCCGTTATGGACTTTTTGTTGACTGAAACTGAAAATGTTGTTTTATAGATTTGTTTATAGATAGGATATGAAATGAAGTTTGTAAGCTTAAAGGGGGTAAAGAGCCTCTTAAATTTGTTCAAACTTGTATGATGGAATTCACTTTTTATTTATTTTCCCTTTACTTTATTATTATTTTTCTTGCACATTCTATTTCTATTAGTTTTAATAGATATTAAATTTTTATATTAATTTTATTATAATATTATTTTTTTAAATAAAATTGTGTGTGGGTTTTAAATTTGTAATTGTCTTATTCCTAAGTCAGACATTACTGATGCAAGGATCACTTTGGACCTAAAACACGACTAGAACCCATGTCTCATGGTTTTAGCCCAATGCTTTGACTATTACACTGGACCTTTTAAAATGCATTTTTAAAATAGTTTTGTTGAAAAGTAAGTTTATAATTTGGCAATTTTTATAAAAAAAACAGTAATATTTATATTAGAGATGAAGATTTGAATGCATTTAAAAAAACATACAGATTTTAATATCGAAATAGTGCTGTGTTTAAAATAACACAGAACTAATGCTTTCAAATCTTCAGCGTTGAATTTACATTTATTAAACCAGTAGTCATGTTATTAAAAATTCCATACTACTGAAAATAACCTAATCATGCTGTTTTTCTGGGCTGGAACTAAGCCTAGTCTGACAGCATTTATTTCCGAAACCAAGAAAGGATTGGTTTAGAATTCCGTGACTTTAAAGGGATTGCTAACTGAGCCAGGAAAGGAAGCAATAAAGTAATAACATTCATGAGGCTGCTGAATTATTGTGGTAGGCAACTGGAAACTACCAGCAGCAGAACTAGAAACTCTTCAGCAAAGTGGCTATCCTTAAGGCAAGACCAGAAATATCTGGTACTTTTTAAAAAAATATGTGTGGTAAAGAGGAAGGGATATAAGCCAGAAAGTAAGAAAATCCTGGGATGGAGTAGTGGAAGAATGAATCATGGAATTCTGTTAACTAGAGGATGATGGAAAAAGGAGACTTTGCAAAAGGAAAAATAAAAAACCTCATTTGATTTGGGCATTTTGTTCTTATGTAAAATGAGAAGGGCTGCCTTGGTTAAAAGTAGGCTATGTTATTTTGGAGGGGGTGTGATGGCTCAACAGTTAAGATACTGAGCTTGTCGGCTGCAAAGCTGATAGTCTGGGCTCGAGTGTTACATGAGATGAATTCCCATAACTTAGCCCAGCTCTTGCAAAACCAGCATTTGAAAGCGTCCACATGCAACTAGATAAATAGGTACTGCTTCAGGGGGAAGGTTACTGCATTTTGTATTTTCATGCTGGCCACATGATGAAGGAAAAAAATATATCTCAAGACAACACAGGCTCCCTTGGCTGACAACTGGCGATGAGCCCCATACTGCATGGGGTCATGACTGGACAGGGAGACCTTTAAACCTTTGTTATTTTATCATTGATCTTTTCTATGATAGTGTAATTAACCAATACTTAAAGCACATAAACTAAAGGTCCAATCTCTTTCAGCCTTTTGAAAGTTAGTGTTAGTGTTGCATTCACTAAATAGTTAGTTTCTTTACATATTTGTAACCAGTGATTATATTATTCTGGTTTTTGCTTATGCTGTCTATTGATGAGTATTACTGTTTATGTCTGTTATGTTATATTGTTAACTAGTATTCATTGTTATTGCATTGGGTAATGTATATGTGAGATGTATTGCATTACTGATGAGGACTTGAATTAGAATATATAGTTAACCAGTTTGTTGTACACACACATCTTATTAATATATATGTTATATCTTGTATCCCTGTGTTATTCCTAACTATGTGCTGATATCTTACACTCTCAACTTCCCTACGCACAATTCTCTTAACTGGGAATTGTTTGCTAGAACTAAACAGTTGGTTTACTTCAAATTAAATAACTTATGGATGTCAAGCTTACTCTTACCATCTGAACTATTTTAGCATCAATTGTGGCAGTAATGGGATTAGTTTGATAGGATTCCTTTGTCAAATGGTCCTGCCCTCTTCTGCTCATCTTGTCACCCTTGGCCATTACATTTTATCTGGCCCTACTTATCTTCTCCTGCTCCAAAATCCCCCTACCTTAAAAGGATCAATTCCTTTTCAGTAAGGGGGTGTTTTTATTTGTTTAAATAAAGACTTCAGCTAAGCAGTGAGTGTAAATGGCTTCTTGGTTTGGTGATGCTGGGCAAAGCCATGTTTGAAGAAAATGACTCAATCTCATTTCCTCCTCAATCTGTTTGAAAAGGGAGAGGGAGAGTGATACATTATTTGAATTTGTTTTGCAAAATGTTTTAACGGTGAATATAATTCATTGGGAGTGTACTCGCAAGGCACTTTGATAATCCGAAATAGTGAGTTTCTTGGCACAGTTCCTGCTCACCTGAATACAGCAGAATTGCACCCATTATGACTATGTCATCATTAAAATGGCACTCCTGCCACAATTATCAACTAATATAATTTATCTGTAAACAGTTATTCCAAAGACAACACAATATTTTATAACAAACATTTATAATCCAGTTTACAACAAAGTAATCCATCATGTAAACAAATGAATTGGTCATACACTAAATAAATATCTCTAAAGAATCAGAATTGACATTTCATTTTTTTTTCAGTTCAGGACCTGATCCGGCAAGTCCTTTGGTACACAGAATTCCCTGTACAGTCATCAAGTTCAGTTCACGCTATATGTTGAAATTTTGTCTGAGCGAATCATGTTAATTTAAGGCTATGGACAAATATTCAACATTTTTATCAAGGAGTTAAGGTAAACTCTCATGATTTTTTGCATTTGAAATTAACAGGGAGATCTTAGCTTCTTCAAATACAGTTAATTGACATTCCAATAACTTCAAGTTAACAAGAAATATCTGTATCCCAAACAACAGATAAAGAAAAAAAATATATAGAAAAGGAAATTACAATATGACACGGTAGTAAGAATACACATTTTGGGGAACAAGGTTTTGATGTTCACAAGTAGTTGTGCATGTCACTCTATAACTACAAAACAAATTCAGACATAATTTTTAAATTTTTTATTATTCTTTCTAAGTCCCAAAGTAATAAGTATTGTTTAACCTGATTGGTCTAGGCAGCATTCTGGATTTGAAGGGAAAAAGATGTGTTGCAGTATACTGAGATGCAAACTGAGGAGCCTGAAGGAGGGGTCAAAGGCGTTATCAGTTATGAGTCCCTTCGTGCCCACTAGAGAACAAAATCCAGACTACCTTGAGTTCTTTGAATTTATCTACCACCAATTTGCTTGGCTGTCTTGTAGACAACATAAGCTTGAAATCAATCGTTATACTCATTTGAACTGCTTGGACCTTTTGATTTCCCCAGCACTTGACAGAGGAGCTCCGGAAGTGCATTTTGAGGAGTTGCCACAGGTAATATCAACACTCCAAATTGTTTGCCTTAAAATCTCTTTGCCTATATTCTAATCTTATAAGATAACCTACTACCTCATTTGTGAAAATAGTATTTTTTTGCATATCTCATGTATACTTAATTATTTAACTTATGAGTCAGGTTTGTCTCATGGCAACCACATTATTTTCTTGGCAATATTTTTGGAAATAGTTTGCAACTTCTTAAGTTTGAGAGAGATGACTGACCCAAAGTCATCCAGCTGACTTTGTAGCTAAGGCAAGATTAGAACTCACAGTTTCCTGGCTTCAAATCTGGCACCATTAACCATTACACCAAATTGATTCTCTAAATTCCTATTATAACTTTGATACTCCATATGCTAATTTTGAATATGAGAATGTATGCAAACTTCATATTACTTAATAGTAATAACTTAATATTAATATTAAATATTAAGTGATGGCACAACTAAAAATAGTAGCTTATTTGCTACAGCAGATATGCAATGAAGCTAGAAAGAAAACAACTGAGGTTGGTACTGTAGAATACCCAATCATAAAAATAAAATATGCTAATTGCTATTGATCTGGGAAGGATTCGCAGTATGTAATTTTGAATCAAGACTAATTATACAGCAGTGGGATTTGTAAATGAATGCACAGGTGTGAAATGAAATTATATCTGTGTATAAATGTGGCACAAAGAGTTAGAACACTTCTGGGAGTCATATCTAAAATGAGAGAAATTACCACTGTCACGAGAAAATACTAGCATAATATGCTGTGAAAAAAAGTATACAAAACAAAATTAACATCTAGGAAGAATCTTTGGCGTAATGGTCAAGAGACTATGTTGCTTTGTCCTGAATTTCTAGACCTATTGAGTTCATCAATAAATAGGTAGTTCTTAATATACTTCAGTTAATAAAATTTTGATTCTGGAACATTGTTCCCATGGTTATTCTTGTAATTTGTAAAAGAAAATTGAATAAGATACAAGTATGTCTTATTCAGAATACCTATCTCTTGCTCTTTCCAAATTTAGTTTAGTATATATACGGCCAAAGCGAGCATGCTATGTGCCAATTAAATTGTGAGAACTGCAAATTCCATTAGATGTTTCAGGCAATAAGTTCAGATTCTATCATGGCCATTATAACAAATACTGTTCAGCACCTTTTCTTAAAAATGCCAGATATTATTTATTTAGAGATGCTTCCTACGTTCTTTAAAGTTGATCACATTATATTGGTTATCAGGGTTAACATATATTTCTTGGGAATGTTTCAGATTTTTTTAAAAAAATGTTATACGTCATAAATTTGATCAAATCACTATATGAATGATAATGTGGTCATGGTTTGTGTTCATTTTAACAGAACATAACCTTCTAATATTTTTGCACTATCCGTAATATATTTTCTGGAATTTTTGGATTTTACAGAGAAGGAAACCTTAACACATTCCACTTTCTATATATCTTCACTATTATAAATATATTTGCAAGAACTTTGACCAGCAATAGTACTTTCATAGTTAAATAATTACATTTTAACAATTGATTTAGAATATGAATATTAACATAGAATTATAAAAAGACAATATTAAGTACCCTTTGATTTCCCTTTGTAACAAGTGCAGTCTTATGAAAGGAATTAGAAAACTATGTATATATTAGATGTTCAATCTAATCAGAAACAAAGCAAAATATTCTTGTCTTAGAAAACACAAGATCACATGCCTATTCTTTATTATAAATAATCATATTGTGTCATGATTTCTTCTTGTTGGCAAATGAAAGTGATTGATTCATAACTTTCTCAACATATGCAAATATCTGATTATGCTATGTTTTCTCGAGAAAATACAGTCCACTTGCAGAATACTGAAGAGGTCAATTTGATATGCTGCTTAAGGGTCTTGGTAGCCAGTACCATTGCACCTGGAAAAATGTATTTTTCCTTATTTTAAAAAATAGATGAGTCCATTATTTATTACTTAAAAATTATAAAGAATAGTTTTTATTTCAGTCCTCATATAAATTATAAAACTCAAGTTTGCCAGTCTCTTTCCCAGAGGAAGCATAAAGCACTTTTGTGATACCTTCAATGAAAAATATTTGTATCACATTAAGTTTGACAGACACAATCAAGATCAATATTGCATCCTGAAGTCCAAAGAGAATATTCTTCTGATGTGGTCCCAGTGATGGACGTTATCTATGCAACTGTTCTGTTGCAATGATTTCACTCCGTTTACGGATCACGAACAGAAAGACACATCAGTTCAGCAGGAATCTCCAATATTCCTAATAGATGTTTGTTAAAGGTCAAAGACAAATCCTTTGGAAGACAAAGAGAAGTTTAAGAATGCAATGATGGAATGAAAAAGCAATGAGGTAAACTTCTCCCAAGAAACCAGTCCCAGTTAAAATATCAGGAGAAAGTATGATTATACCTAAGACCTAAATGCTTTTCTAGCCATATTTCAGCTAGTTGCATTGCAGAGCCAAATGTACTTGCTTTAGACCCCAAACACATCTTGTACTGTTTAGACTCTAGACTGGGATCACAATGAACCGGATGGAACACATGCACAACCCCCACTTCTTGGCTTCTAAATGCCTTCAAGCCAGAAGTTACCACTTTTGTAAAAAGATCTACGTCTTCAAGTCCCCAACCTTGAATTGAGGTATCAAATCCGCCTGCATTTATAAGATCACTTTTATAAATACAAGTGATACCAAACCCATAATCCCTCCAAAACCCTGTTTTCTTAGTGAAAACGAAATAACTGTCCACAGGAGGATGTTCTCCATAGGTTACTTTTGGGTCATACTGGCTGAAAATAATAGGGTAGTAAACTTGTTCTCCTTGGATGGTGTTAGCTCGACACCGCTGAAGAAAGTCAGGAGTAAATATTAGGTCAACATCACAGAATAGTAGCAACGTATCATTATCAAATTGAGAGGAAGCTGTTTCAAGACCCAAACCTCTTGAAAAAGCTCCTGCCATAGGAATAACAGTGATGTCTGCCATTGGATACTTATTGCGATATGCATTGATCAATTCTATATGTTTACGGGACTCCTGGATAGAATCTGGGCTGAAGAGAATAACTGCTAGCCACACGTTTTGCTTGGTAACAAGGCAAGTCTTTTCAAAATTCTCCATAAATCTCAAGAAAATATTGTATCTTCCTGTGAGAGGGACAAGAATGTGTATCTTCTTGTTATTGCTTCCCCTTAATTCTTTGGTGTCTTTAAATGTTGAGAACATCTTCAGGGAATTAGAAAGGAAAGAGAGGGATTGTGTGTCACTCTGCTCATTTTCCGTCATACTTCTCACATCCAGTTCTTCTTCCTCTCTGAAAAAAGGCTTACTAAATAATTGTTGAAGGTAAGCATGCCTTCGAACTGGAACAGTGACCTTTCTTCCTTTGTGCCTTTTATATAAAAGCAACAAGTCCAGTATATACTCTACACCGTGCAGAGGGTCAACCCTGCGGTATCCATACTGTATTTCATTGAAGTCAATAAGCCTTCCTCTAGATTTAGAGTTCTCATTGATTATTTCCATTACCTGCATTACAGTGTCATCTAATGCTGTTCGCTGGATGTTATTAATGTTTTGTCTAGGTGGCTGGTTCTCAGCTACTGAATAAAGGAGCTTTCCAGTCAGAAAATCCCATTCAATTACTTCATTCCTGTCACGGGGGTGGAAACGACTGAAAGATGGCGTCATCCCCAGAAGTTGATCTTCTTTGCTTATTTCATCATTACCGAGCTTGCTCATGAGAGCACTTTCTCTGTGGAGCTGGATGGTGCGGTAACGCAATTCTGAAATTTTACGGGTCAATATATAGTTATGAAGTCTATACTGATAGGCTGGTCTTTTATTTGGGTGAAGTGTAATTGCAGTGTGAATTTTGCTGTTGTGAAGATCCTGTATGTAACCCTTTCGGTTGCGTTCATAGTTTTCATGGAACAATTGCTGCATCTAGGAAAAAAATAGAATAGCATAAGGTATCAGGGAAATATTAACTAAACTATGTCAATTTAATTTTAAAGTATAAAAATATTCATTATGGAGTTTAAAGCAGGTTATTTTGATTTTGTTAGGTGATGAATGCACAACATAATTAATATAAACACATTCCTAGAAAAAATTAAGAATTAAAATCAGAAAGGAAATCACATGGTTCATGGAGTCAGAAGTGACAGAAGTCACTTGCTAATATTGTGGGCTTGATGATTCATTGTTCTAGATCATATGTAAATCCTGATAAAATGCTTGAACTTCAGAAAGTAGACAACCAAAATAATATTACATTTGTAGATCATGTGGGCCGGTTAAAAAAATAGCAGAAGAGTGGGAACATATTTTGCACATTCCTATAAGGAGTACGAGTATGTGGTAACACCATAAATTTAGTTACAAAGAAATTGAAGATATAAAAAATTAAATATATAAAGATATGTATATATGTATATATACATAAGGTCAATGGCCAGAAAAATGTCTATCTTCTCTGAGGAGAATATTCAGTTAAGTGAACTTTGAAAACAAAATAATTTGTAACTTCAATCTGGTTTGTTTGTTTGTTTTTTTTTAAAAAAAAATTCAGAAGGTTCTTTTAAGTGTTAACAGTCAAGATATGCAGAAGAATGAGTTCAGGATTCATATTTCATTTCTGATTATTTGTAAAGAGATATCTTCCTAAAATTACATGAAGAACTAAAATCAAACCAAACCAAATTCTGACAGGAAATTGTTTATGAGAGTAATAATATAAATAACAGACAGTGAAGAGAAAAGTAAAACTAAAATTATATAGCTCACTGAAAATCTTCCTACATTTTAAGTAAAAGTCATGAGAAAGAGTATTTAACCTAGAGAAGCTTTTAATAGTTTTTCATATTTATCAACTGATGTGCCATTTTATTCCAATGTGCACCGTGAAAAAAGAGAAGCAAATCCAACAATAAAGTTGCATAGAAAACCCAGTAATAAAAGCCATCACCACCTTTCATATTTTTACCTTCTCTATCTTACAGAGCATATTTAGGACTGGTGAAATATTTGTATAACATAACATATAACATAGTTGATGAAAGCAGTAAATTGAATCTCCTCCCTAAATGCATCATTATTACATTTCATTTGTCCAAGGATAGGCAACTTACAGGTTGATAACTGTGGCAGAAATATCTGCTGTACTATACTGGATTAATTCAGAGCTAATTCATAGAATTTTATCGAAAGAATGAAGGGAATACCACTCTCTTGATGCCTACCATACTGCCAACAGTGCCAAACATGTGTCCAGCATACTGCAACATATATATCAGTATCTTAATCAGTGTGGGAAATAGATGCTAATTAGCTCACTACTTGAAAAAACTAGTGCCCACTTAAAATAATATTTGCAGTAGAAGGAATGGAAGAACCTGGAGATGAAGTGAAAAGGGGGATCAGCCTAGAATTCCTACATGGCCACAAGCAAACTAAATGAATCTCCCCTAGAATGATGTTGAACCTTATCTAACTCTAAGCAAGTGTTGACCATTAGTTAGGAAGACTCACATGCATAGGCATTTAGAAATAAATTAGCTTAATTGAACTTTTAGGTATGGACCTATTTTTTTGCCCCTGACAATATCTCAGACAGTATTTCTTGCTATTTTATTAAACCTATTTTTATTGTTAGATATAATAAAATAAGGTGTTGGTCCTTAATGCATAATCAATAAAATTAAGAGCAATTTCCTCTTAGCTAATTTTATTAACACTTGATAATAACTTATGAACTTCCCTAGAGCTAAACATCCAATTAAAATAACATAAGCCTGGCAAGATGTCCATTACAGTGTTTCTGTTAAAAGAAATTTTAATTATATTGCCATAATACTTTTATACAGCCATAGTTTTTTGTTAGGAGATGAGATGAAAATACTCCATAATTAACATAAATGCATTACTAAAAACTTTTAAACTGAAATCAGACAGGGAATTGCGTGCTTCATAAATATTGAAAAAAAAAAACCCCATTTATTTGATACTGATAACTCGGGGGAATAGAAGGAGGGGAGCTGCATAACAGACTTAGAATGCACTAGCTTAAAAACAGTTCCCATATCCCTTGGGGCACTTTTTAATATCTTAGTAATATAATGAAACATAGCAAATAGTAACATTTTCTCTTCTCATTAGCTTCCCATTGTTTCCCCTCCTACTTTCTCCATTTATAAAACTGTACCTTGAGGTCCTGTTAATCCATTCTCTGAAGATTTATTATTATTATTATTATTATTGACTGTAGACCCTCATATTTCTGTTTATGTACACACTCAATGAAGCCTAGAACAATTTTAAAAAACACACATTATAATTAACACAATTAAAATCATGGACAAGCAAGCAGATCTTCTGCTCTGAGCACAACTCTACACCATCTGCCACTAATCCAAGACCTTTCTCTCTCCCTCAGTCTGGAACCAGGGCAAGAATCAGAAGTACATGTCACGGCCCATGGATAAAGGAAATGGTAAGATAATCCTGGGGGCTGCAGAGGAGTGGGTTTGGGCTGTTAGTGTGAGCACAAAGGCAGTGGCTTGACAAAACCTGCAATGTATCCATGTGTAGCTAGAGTTTTATCCCCTCAAAATTGTTTGTGTCCCCTGGGATTACCACCCAGTTAAAACCTTTTGCTATATTAAGTGAAAAAATTGTAACCAGGGTGATAAAAATGAATGATTTTTTTTAAAAAAATATCTACCATATTTTTGGACTATAAGATACTTTGAAGTTTAAGATGCACCTAGCTTTTGGGGAGGAAAAAAATCTGCCTCTGCCTCCCAGTAATTTACCTCCTTGCAAAAAACAGAAAATAGCCTGGTCAGCTTCAGCACAGCCTGATTTAGCATAAGCTGTCAGGGTTCCAGGTAACAGCCCCAATGAAAAAAACCTCTGAGACATGAAGGTATTCAGCAGCATTCACTGTATAATATGCAGACATTTCCACCCACTTTTTTTGATGTAAATGTACACTGAAATGTACATCAAAATGTACACTGAAAAATATGGAATATATATATATATATTTGTTTTCTGAGGTTTTCGCGGGTATTTGTATGTGGATCTTCGGTTATTCATGTTTTCTCCCACATAGAAATGGAAATTTCCTGGCGGCGTTTCGACGAAGTCTCATTTGTCATCTTCAGGCTTGTATCTTCGGCGTCGTGTTTTTCAGAGTAATGTGAGCTTGCGGCTGTTTCTTCATTTTAACTGCTAGTACGGGTATGGCCTGATTGGTTGGGGGCTTGGCTGTGTTCTGATTGGTTGGTGGGTATGCTGTGTTCTGATTGGCTGGTGGGTTTGCTG
>JANHFP010005861.1:39647-53965 GCA_032468135.1 Calamaria suluensis | reverse complement strand
AGATAGATAGATAGATAGATAGATAGATAGATAGATAGATAGATAGATAGATAGATGATAGGTAGGTAGGTAGGTAGATAGATGTACAAACACTTCTTTAATTTAGGCATCATATAAGTATTGCAGAGCTTCCATCTCATGGCAATTACTTAGTTTCAAAATACCTGAACAAGGTTATTAACAAACTGATACAGTACAAGAGATATGAAGCTAGACAGAATCTCTGGGAACGCATTATCATTTTATTTATGGAAAGAAAATATATTCTGCCTCTCTTTTTATCTTTAGTTCCCAGGATGTATTGTCATTTAATCAATAGTTTGTCATTTAGTTCCCAAGATGTATTGTCATTTAATCAATATAATTTAACTTAGGATAGTAATTTATCCATATCCATATATACATTGATACACATACACACATATATATGGGGACACACACACATATAAATACATGCACACACAAATGCATGCACAAATGAAAGTAGAAAGAATATTATTTAACAGTGCTAATACACAAACCATTAATAACTTAGAATACTCTTAACCAATACTGGCTTCATATTAATATAGTTATATTTGCTACTAATACTGGTCAGGCTCATATAATGTTATTTCCATATAAAGAAAATGCATTTTTAGTATCAAAAGGATATCTGGTACCAGAGCAGAAAGCAGTAGCATTTCATGTCACTTACTATTTACTACAAAGTGTTCTCTGGAGCAACAATGCTAAATGAATTAAAAAGAGGACTTAGAAGTAAAATCACTGCCCTCCTGTGGAGAACACAATGCAAACAGATTTCAGCAATCACAACTGGAACTCCAGTTGAGATAGGCTGTCTGATGAACTCCCAATCATCCAATAAAAAAATGGAGTAATGTCTGAATTACACCAAAAGGACTTAAAGATCTAAAAATAAATGTGTGTGTGTGTAAAACACTATAAAAGAAAATAAGCACTAATGCTCAATGTGAATCAATGTCTGTTAGTGAATGGAAATAATTATTAGCTATGACTATGATTTTAACACAGCCCGGTTTGTAGAACACACTGAATCACAAATTTATGTAACGTGTTGGGCAAATTCAATGAGTAATCTAGTGTGTGAAGTAAACACCTCCATTACAGTTGTATCTGGACAATGCAATAAAAGTAGAATCAGTTGCTTTTCATCTCATGCTATACAAGCAAAAGTAGCACATATTTTCTTCCAGCAGTTTTGTGTCACCTGAAATGAATAAATTTTGTTCATTTTAATTATAACTTATTTGAAGCAAATCCATTTCTTGCCCATGTGACCAAGAAACTGTGCAAATTAATAAGACTGAAAGTTATTAGCTTTATTTTAACATTCAAAGGTAGCATAGTGGATAAGTAATAATAAACTTCCAGATTCTCACAACTACGCTAGAGGAGAGCACATGAGTAGACACAAGATTGGAATTAGTTCCATTAAACGAACAGCACAATTTAATCCAATAATATAAGATATCCATTCTGTTCATTCCCCAGAACAGAACACTGCCAAATTCTGTTAATTTAAGATATTATGATTAAAAGGCATTATTACTATGCATAAGGGATAAGCATAGGCAACATTTAGCTCTGTATTTGTTAGTTTATTGCTGTTTAAGTGGTTCAGATGCATAAAAATGGGTTCTTCTTCATTAGCAATTACACCAGCTCATTGACTGAACGGATTCAACAAATGAATATTGTTTGCTATTAGTATATATTAAACTATTACATTCAGTAATGAATTTACCATAAACTAAATGTTTCTAGAATAAAATCAATATATTTAGTCAATATTCAATGATAATGGAATATATATAGCTAAAAATAAATGGAGAAAAATCAAACAAAACTTCATCAGAAGACTAATTATGTACATTTTTTCTTTTTCTTTTCATTTTTCCCAGTATTACTGCATTGGGCTATATAGTAATGTCAAAATCATAGTTTGTGTTGTGTGTTCCTAGTGACTGTTTGGGTAAAGACACTCCAAGCTGTATCTCTCACCATATAATGTAATTTCTGATTCAGGATACACAACACAATTAGTCAGTAAATATTTATTTTTATTAGTTATCTAATTCCGATCAGTTATTCTAATAAAGATTACTGTCACTGCTACCCACCCCTACTGCAGATATTATCTCTCAAAACTTAAAATCTCTGCTGTTTGGATGAGATGTACATCTATACTGATGGACTATATTGGTTTTGGATGCCAGCCTTACATTCTATAAGAATAAATTGAGGGACCTCAGTCTGAAGTAAATTATGAAATATCAGGATTCTAGCTTTATCTCAGAGGTCTTCAAACTTGGCAGCTTTAAGACTTGTGGACTTCAATTCTCATAATTTTTCAGCCAGCGTAGCTAAATTCTGGAAGCTGAAGTCTACAAGTCTTAAAGCTGCCAAGTTTGGGGACCCCTGCTTTATCTGGTTTGAACTCATATGAAACTACCCAGATAATACAAATAGAAGCCACTAAAAACAGATGATTGCCCTCTACCAAAATAAGAACACAGTCCCTTTTAATAAACACTGATATCTATTTCTTCTATCTTTTCCATTGTTTCAGTTATTCAGTATCCCAGCTCCCAAAGCATGTACCCACATAGATAAATAAGGCAATGCCATAGCTATTTAGGGCTGCATATAGGTAGAAAAGCAACTAGTGGTATATATAGTCATTGCAGCCACAATATCTAGTCATGTAGCGATATAATTTTATGGAAGAATGTCTTATAAAGTTAAAAGGATAACCACAAAACATAAAAGTTAGAACAGAATTTTTTTTTTAAAAGTGTCAAAGCAATGAAGAGTGAAAAAAAAAGAGTTAAAAAAGAATCTTGCAATCTTCATAGCCATTAATTATATACTTTATTTGTTTGTAAATTTGTCAGATTTGCCTGCGGTCCATCTTAGATAGAGATTTATCACTAGAATCATGACAGCCATTAAATGTGCTTCAGTAACCCAAATTGGCCCTGGGTCCCCAGCTCCCCATTACACACAGTCACTCTGTTTGCAGAGTCTCCTTCAGCAAGCCTTTATGAGCATCAGGGACTCCAAATGACAAATAAAATCACTTAGGAGAAGCCTCTCATATCTAAGCTTTGAAAATACTCATATTTTTCCAACAGAATTCCAAAAAAGCCAGTTGGGAAAACTGCTTTTATGCCTAATGCATGATGGAGAGGGGTGGTGTAGTCTGTCTTGTTTCCAGCAATTCTGCCTAAATATCCCACTTGCCAAAGATGTTCCAAAATTATTTGTGTCATTTTTCCCTTCCATTTCCCCCCTCCTGGATTTTTCTCCCTCCTGGAGAGAACTGTTTCCCTTGCAAGGCTGTAAACATTCTTGAAAGTGTGAAAACATTTTATTCTCCTGGCCCTTTTGTAGAAGAGGGCTACCTTATAGTTGGTGTGGTGAGAAAGGTGAGAGCTCTAGCAGTTTGCCTGCTACCTTCTGTAACTGCTGAGGAAAGCACTAGAAGGGAGATATTGAAAGAAATCAGTAGAGCAAATATCGTGCAGAAAGAAGCAGGGAAAGGTTACTGGAAGAAAGAAAAACAAAAACCAGAGTCAGAGTGAATGAAAGTTACTCCAGAACTATTCTGACTGGCTCAAGGTTGACTCAGCCTTCCATCCTTCCAAGGTCAGTAAAATGAGAACCCAAATTGTTGGTGGCAATATGCTGACTCTCTAAACTGCTTAGTGCTGTAAAGCACTAAGAAGTGGCATATATGTCTAAGTGCTATTGCTATTCTTGTGCCAACACAACTGAAAAATCAAAGCATGAAAATGATATACCTTAATATAAATTCACATATTCTACCAGACATTCTTCCACAAGAATACATACAAGACTGTGGGGTTGTTAGATTGAGGAGGAGGACACTATTGCCATCCAACACTTCCAAGCCATCTTATCTTCCCACACCATCCTGCTACTCTGAGATCCAAACAAATTGTTGTCACTTCGTTACCATCCTAGAAAAAAATAATAATCAAGTACTTGTATGAGTAACTAAAAATTTCAAAGGCTATGGAGCTTTTTCTACCATTCCAGGAAAAGGCAATGGCAAACCACTTTCATATTTAACCACTTTTATATTTTTGCTTAAGAGAACCATGTGATTGTTTCCCTGATGGGTCAATGAGAAAGTAAGAAATGGAAGCTAAGAACTCTCCTTACCAGTTTACTCTGTCCCCCTCCCCACTGCCATTAGAATTGAAAAACACACAACCAAAGAACCAAAGGCTTTACTCCCTTTTCCCTAGATTGGTGGGAGTTATCTGCTTCTGATTTTGTTCAGCAATCTGTGTTTTGCTACTACCTAGCCCTGGCCCACAGGGTTCATCTGTTTCACTGTTCTTATAGTACAAGCCTTCTCAAGAAAAAAAAAATAAAAGTGTTAATTTAAGGCAAAAAAAAGCTGTACCAGCTAGGAAGTTGCTCTTACCTTAGAATGCTTAGAGTTAAGACACCTTCTCCAAAAGAATGAACCCAGAATTTACAGAAACAAAATTCATTTGCTGCCTCACTATGGCCAGGAAATGGGGAAGCGGGGTGCAGGCAGGGAGTGTATTCTCACTGCTCTTGGTCAGACCTCATTTGAAATATTGCACTCAGTTCTGCAGTTTGAAAAAGACATTGGCAAACTGGGAGCAAGTCCAGAGAAGGGTGCCAAAAAAGTAAAAGAACTGGAAGCTAAGTCCTATGAGGGATAATTATAATGAGAATATGAATGGAAGGGAAGAGAAGAAAAGTTTATTGTCACTTTAAATATACACTAATCAGCATACATTAAAATGAAACTCTGTTGCATTCTTCTCTCAAAGGATAATCATTATACATATACACACATATATGACACAGAGAAACATCACAATCTAGTTAAAATGTATTCATATACATGGCGGTGGGGAAAAGAATCCTGCAAATTTACAAGGCAGATGGCACAAGGAACAAGCCTGTTACAGAAACTCATAGTCCTGCTGTAAATACGGAACGTAAGAAGCATGAACGTGGGAAAGCTCAGCGCAGGAAAAGATGAAATAAATCACCTACAGGTTGTCCTTGACGTAGATCCACAATTGGGATTAGAATTTCTGTTGCTAAGTGAGGCAGTTGTTAAGTGAGTTGCACCCAATTTTATAACCTTGTTTGTATCAGTTGTTAAGCAAATCATTACAGTTATTAAGTTAATCACATGGTCATTAGGCGAATCTGGTTTTTCCCACTGGTTCTGCTTTTCAGAAGCCTTCTGACAAGGTTGCAAATGGTGATCACATGATCTTGAGATGCTGTAGCCTTTGTAAATATATGCTGGTTGCCAAGTGACTGAGTTTTGATCACATGACCATGGAGATGCTACAACAGCCATAAACAAATGTTTGTAAGTAAAATACTACCTGTACACTTAATGTCAATGAATTGAAATGAAGTACACTGAAATTCCATACAGTAGGGATCTGCATAAAGCTAAGATACCTTAAAGATATTCTATACTTTCTAATTTCTAGTACTATAGGGTGGAATTATGTCAGAAAGTCATTACGAAATGGGAAGGCTACAGGAACTGTATTTTCTGCAGAAATAATACATGCAACAAAAGAAGAATCAATTCTAATCAAACTCTACCAGTAAATATGAAAAAACAATACAATTCCAATTTGGCCAATGGATTGGACTAGGTCGGTCTACATGCCATGGATCTTGGACTATTTATCACACAATATACTAATTTCACATGCTGACAAAATAATCTTTACAAGCATCCAAAACAGATTAGAGCCCTACTCAAACTGGTTTTAGAAAAGCTAAAACAGAAACAAGGGAGTTTACTGCAGATGGGCCACAGATAATCAAGAAAGCCAGAGATCAGTGTGTGCTTCATTGACTATAGAAAGGGCTTTTGTTATGTTAACCATGTTAAGCACAGAATATCCATGGGAAACGGAGAATCTGAAACATCTCACTGCTGTAATGTGAAACCTATATCCAGAAAGCAACAGTCTGAAAGAAATCAGTCAAACAGACTGGCTCCAAGTCACAAAGGAATGAGACAAAACTGAATACTACCTCTTTATTTACTAAACTGATAAGGTGATTATATATTAATTGAGACTGGATTGTATGAAGATGAGTAGTTTTAAAACGGAAAAAAAAAGAAACATCAATAACCTGGACTGCCCTGATGATATTACTCTGATAACTTAATGAAAAAATTACTGGAGATTCTAATAATGAAAATGAAGGGACATGATAAAAAAGTGGGATTATAATTCTACACAAGGAAGAGCAAACTAATGCCAACAGGCACAGTAGCAATCTTCAGCAACAAATAATGAAATGGCAGAAAGCTTGTATCTTTTATGATAAATTATCAACAGTAAAGAAACCAGGAGTTAATCAGTATGGTTCAGACTATCATTTGGACATGTAACAATGAAGGTCAATGGAAAGATATCCAAATGCTTGATGTCTCTATATCTATTTATAAAATATCAGAATTGTAGAGACAATGGTTTTCTTTGGGATATTCTAGTGTAACAAAAATGAACTCTGAAGAACAAGGATAGAAATAATGTTGATGCTTCTGAACTTTGGTGCTGGAGAAGACTCTTGAGAATATAATGGATAGCAAGAAAACAAATAGTTTATTGAACAACCCACAGTAATTAAGACACTCAAATTATCTTGAACACAATGTGTCAAGAGACACATCTCCTGAAAAGTCCATCCCATTTGGAAAGGTGGAAAGAAAAGAGAGATGGCAACCAGCAGTAAGGTGGTTAATTACCATAATTACCATGACCATGAGTGCAATATGGGAGATCTGAAGGACAAAGTTGGTTACAGAACATCCTGGAGAAGAGCTATCTAGGGTGTCTAAGGGTTAACACTGACCAGATGGCACTTAATTAATCAACAGGTATGATATATGTCAAGAATGAATAAAACTGATTTCCCTATTAATCAGATGAAAGATAATGTTTCACTGAGAGACTTTTGTCCAGGTCCCTGAATTATTACTTCTCTTCATGAAATATGTCTTCATCTTTGAATAAGCTGCTGACACAGGGGAAATTTGCTCCAACTTTCCATACATTTAAGGGTTTTACAGCATTACAGAGGTCATGTATTTGTTCATTATACTTTAATATTCTGCATTTTAACAACATTGATGGAATTTAGATGATTGTAGATGATTTTATGTTGCAGACTTTACTTTTAAAATGTTTTTCAAAAGAAAATAGAAGCATGCTATGTTATCAGCAAATCCAATTACTCTTCTCTGTCTTGCCTTTTGTAGCATATAACCTCATTCACTGGCCTATTTAAATTGATTTTTTTCCCTGTTTAATGAGCTGGTGACACAAGGGCAAGGATATTTTAATGCTAAATTAGTAGCACAATAATTTAGAACGTAAGTACAATAATAATTATACATCTTTATGTCTTCCATTTACAGAGTAAATCTAGGCAAATCACGTAGTCTCAATGCTATCTGATCAATGTGGTCATCTCAAATACATTTCAATTAAATGTTGAGGTTTGGAAAAAGGTGTTTTAATTTTGTAGTTCCAGGCATATGAAGCAACATGACTGCATATTGAGAATTTTGACTAGGAAGAAGAAGAAGACCACATTTTTTTAGATGAATTTGGGCTGATGCATCAAAACTGTTGCTCACCATACATAATGAAAGATAATCACATTACCTAAAATCATTAGTCAATATCTAAACAATATTAAGATTGCAATAAGTCTTACAGGAAATGAGCCACTGTATCCTATTAATGCATTGCATGTTTCAATAGTGAAAACATAAATTATTTCTGCCAATTAAAGCAATTCCATAATATATAATATGTAACACTATTTACATACTCTGCATTTATACTCTATTGTTGTGGCCTGTTGGCCCCTCAAGCAGCCGAATCAGAGGAGGAGGAGGCAGCGTGGGAGTAAGTGTTGGCATCAGGGCAACCCGAGAGCTCTGAGGGAGAAGAGGTAATGGAGGGAGGTAATGGAGGGGAATGAGGGAGACAGAGGCATCCATCAGCCCTCAGATGGAGTCAACAGCCCCCAGGTCTGGAGGTGGTTGATGAAGAAGGGGAGGAACAGCTGGGTCCAGTGCCTGATGTGCAGCTTCACAGAAGGCAGAGAAGTGGAAAGCCATCGGCTGATCCTGGGAAAGGAAGAGTCTCCATTGCTAACTAAGCCCCACCCTAATTCTGGGGATAAAAGGCAGGGGGCAGAGATGAATAGATGTGGCAGACAACTACTCACCTACTGGACAGACAGACAGACTTGTTAGCCTTCAAGAGAAGCTTTTTGCCAGAGCTGCCGGCACTACTATTAAAGGAATCTTTTGAATTCACATCCGAGGATGTGTCATGTTTGGGGAGCTGGGTCAGAACATCTATTTTAATAGCCTATTAATATCATAGTTAAGAATCATTTCTAGCACATCCCGTAAAATGATTTCATTTTACAAGAGGAACACCATACCTATGTATTCCTTCCTTGACACTCTTTCCACTTCAAAAATGTTTTTCCATGAACCAAAATTAAAATCAATAAGGGGAACATGTCCCTCTGCAGAGTAGAAGAACAAGAAAGTTGACATGCGTAATATTCAGCAGTGAATGAAATAGTGTGTTATAACTTCCAGGAATCCAAGACTACTTGGTTGAAATGTATGTCTTTACTAGAAATGTAAGATAAGACCTATTTTGAATTGTGTATTAGATAGAAAAGAACCTATTGTGATTTCTGCTATATGTCAATGTCTTAATGTTCAGCCAAAAATATTTAGGGTTAATGTTATAGGTAGGTAGATATTATTTCACCCATAAGAAACTCATGAGAGTAACAATTTCAAACAAAGAATTACAAGCCACTATAATCATACCACCACAAAAATCTAGCAGAAGGGGATGTTTTAACTTCTTTCTTAAAAGCAGTAATGTTAGAGTTAACTCATAAAGCGATGTATGTTCAGACACATGTAAAACATTCAGAACTTTGAAATATGTTTTGACCATATCAAAGTATTCTATGTTCCTACACCCCTGGAAAGTGTTATCTTAGTATTTTACCTATATTTTGAGATCAAAATTGTTGTCTCAAGGTCAAAATATTTAGTCTGGGAGAGCTTGAGAAATTATTCAAAACCAAATCCAACACAACTGGCAACTCCATGCCAAACTGGATTGCAAGAAGACTACTTTTCATAGGACAGAAAGGCCCAAATTTTCTGTTCCAACAGCAAACTGCATTCTTATAAGTGATGCCAAAACTTTTTCCATTAAGTCAGGCAGCTCTATGCTAAACCAGAAATAAATCCCTGACAGGTATTGCTACAATCTAAAAAAATATATGGATCATTACATTATTTATATATGCACTTTAACATTGATACCAAAACCATGAAATAACAAAACAATATACCAGAATGCATCCTGTCAAGGTGGTGTTTAGAATTACGATGAATAAGCACTAAATTTTAGTCATACAACCCATTCCTCCAATTCACTGAGTTCCAGCCCAATAATACATACAGTAACTGAGGATGGTATGATACTTTGGCATACACTGAGCTCATGCTTTATATTTTTGTGGACAGACACATGAGCTCAGAGTGTGCAGCCGAAATGTTTACTCATATAATGTACAAATGCCAACATCACAATTCCTTACCTCATATGACCAGACACACTGAGTACCACCAAATCGCCGGACACATCTTCCCACTTCCACGTCCTCATGAGTCGTGTACATCTCTTGAAGACATTCACCTATATGTGGTACCATCCTTCTGAGAACCTCACGACTGAAGATCATCCCAGGTCCTCCCATGCAGAAGTTCTCTCCTGGTTCAAGACCCAATTTTCCAAGTTCTTCTGTATTTCCTAGTCCTGTCTGTCCCAAATAAAGAGATTTGCTGCTATTCAGTGACCGAAGGAACTCCTCCAATTTTTCACCTAAAAGGAAAAAAAAAATCAAACGGTATTATTTACAGCACAAATCTATGTATAACATAAAAAATAATATATTTCCCTTTAAAAAAAGCTCTTTGTATAATGGGCCTTACCCCCAGGCAATGGGAATTAAATTGCACCTTATTGTGTAATGAAAATCAATTTTGTTAGCAATATCACAGTCTGCTGAGGCCAATAGTGCGCAAACCCTACTTTTGTAAACATGTTTCATAAACATGTGTCTTAAAAGCATCTTCAATAATAATCTATTCACTATTTGCATGTATCTCTTTCTGTTCATGCTTTAATATAAGACAAAGGAAAAAGGATTGTAATATTTTGTCTCTGAAAAGAAAAAGATAGCTTATTATCTTTCATATTATTCCTCTAAAGTACCGTGATTGGAGATACTAGAACAAAGCTTTGTCTATGAATAGAAAGGAGGCATATCAATCACTAAGCTCTACTTCCCTTAGGAAGAAATCAGAACATATAGTAGCAAATGGATTGTCTTTTGTAGTTCTGCAATACAAAGCCCACTAACCTACACGGAATTTAGGGTCCTAAATCAAATTTTTAATATTCTGCAGGGATCCCTCTTCATTTCAGTGATCAAGCTATGCTCTGTTCAAAAAGTAAAGAGTGCACTGTATTACTTTGCAAAAAAAAAAGATTTACATTCAACTATTTTAGTGGATGTGAGGCAAGTATACAGGCTGTTTGATTAATTACAAAAAAGAATGATTTAGTTGTCTAGCTATCAAGTTTACATTCTTGTCCAAAGTATACTTTTGTAAGAACTATAGAGTCCAATAAATTTACTCCAGATATAAGATTGTACAGGCAGTCTTCAACTTAAGACCGTAATTGAGCCCAAAGTTTCTGTTAAGTGAGACATTTGTTAAGTGAGTTTTGCCGCATTTTATGACCTTTCTTGCCACAGTTGTTAAGTGAATTACTGTAGTTGATAAGTTAGTCACTTGGTTAAGTAAATCTGGCTTCCCCATTGACTTTGGATGTCAGAAGGTTACAAAAGGAGATCACATGACCCAGGGAGACTAAAACCATCATAAATATGAGTCAGTTGCACAAGCATCTGAATTTTGGTCACATGATCATGGGGATGCTGCAAAGGTCATAACTGTGAAAAATGGTCCTAAGTCACCTTTTTCAGTGCCATTGTAACTTTAAACAATCACTAAATTAACAGTTGTAAGTCGAGGATTTACAAAGCAGTTTCAGTGAGACATACTTGGTTAAAACCCTAAATTAGTTGGAATTAGAATTTACAAAACAACCTTATGAACTGAAACCTTTGATAAATATTACTGATACTCCTTTAAAATTATTGGGACCTATCAATTTAGTTTACCCTGCAATTTAAAGACTATGCCAGCTAAGACCTGGTATTAAAACCTTTGAAATAAAGAGAAAATAAAACACACATCTGGCAATTTGCTATTTCAGTAGCTATAAACCAGACTTCTACAACTTAATCCAGCTGCCTCCAGATGTGAACAATGCAATTCCCATCAATGTAGATGATGGAAACAGTAGTTGAAAAAGGGCTTATATAATTTTTTCTTAATAATTCCACTTATTTAGGTTGCATTCTATTTATGGACAGACAGAGTTGGTTAACAATTTTTCACTCTACAATTTAATACTTTTATAAAGCAATATAAAAGAATATTAAATAAAGTTGAAAAAAGCCTGTAAATTAGTTTGCACATTGTATTAATACAGTTTACATGTGGTATATTACATAAATACTAATCTAGTTTACTCTGAGGCACTTCTAATTTCTTATATCTAATTAAAGGATTATATCATTTATAATTATATATTCTATCCCATGCTTTATTCTCAGTTATCAATATCAATTAGAGAGGCCTCATATTCAATGCCTCACCTTGTTTCTTCCCTCAGTCACTCTCCCCACCCCTCAACTTCCTCTGGGACCTTCAGCTTAGGAAACCCAACCCCCTTCTTTGTAAAGGTTTCTGAAAATATAATTTAAATTAAAAGTATTAGTAGACTTCATTTCCACCTTTTCATTGATTTCAAAGTACACAGTGAAATTCTACAATATCAACAATGTTCAAAATGTTTGCGGGTAGGAACAACTCCAGATCACTACTGGATTCAACCAAGAGCAGGCTGTGTCTAAATATAATCCTTTTTATAGAATACCTGAATTGTTTATCAATGGGACATTACTGTCCTTAGATCCAGGTTTTGCGGTAACTTGAAATCTATTAATTTGTTTGCATGGCTATTACCATTCTCCCGTTAGATGATTGTGGACAAGGGGTGTATTCAGGGAACCACCAAGAGTTGAACTCAAATCACAGAGGTCTTTTTGTAAAGGTGTACTTTTCATAGCTTGTTTTATGAGTCAGTTTGACAAGCAGATAATAAGGGACCAGTGAGTCCAAATAAGGTTTTCTTTACTTGCTCAGCCTTAGAAAATGCTTAGCAGGCTCATGCAGAATTTCAGTAGGATTTGATCTCTCATAATTTCAAATATCTAGTAAGTTAGATGGGAGCATGGACATTATGGAATACGTGGACAGATGTTACACAGTTTTTGGATGTGCAAAAAGCAGGTTTTTAAAGCTTTCAAAAAAGTCCTGCCCTACAACCACAAGCCTCCTGGTGCTCGTTAGACTTCTCGGATCCCACCACCGGTGCCCTCTGCACATGCTCAATCCCTCTCATCTCTCTCTCTTTGCACAAGGCAAAGTCACACTTAACGGAACCCCGCTCCTCACCTTTGATGTAGACATCGTCGTCGGCCCGCATGAACCACTCGTAGGTATCCAGGTAGTGGTCGTACATATACTTGAGCATCATGAAGGATTTCTTCTGCGGCGGGTACGAGTCGTCGACGCCGGGCAAAGCCACGACCGGCAAGGGCTGCTCCCCTTTCAGGCCGGGAGGAGGGACCGATCCCTCGCTAGAGAAGAACTCCACCCGGCCGGAGACGGAGCGCGCCCAGGTCCGCTGCGCTGCGAGCGCTCGGCTGCCCAGGTACTTCTGGGCGGTCATCACCCCGACGTAAAGGAAGTGCCGGGTCTTGGCACAGCCCGGGGCGCCCGCGTAGTCCCCGCTGCCGTTGTGGCTGCTGCCGTGGCGGCCGGCGCCGCCTTCTTCCTCCTCCTCCTCTTCCTGAGGGTCTCTCCCAGCAGCCGCAACCGGGAGACTCGGCACCGGCCCATCGGCGGCGGGCGGCGCCGGGGGCGGCCGCGGCTCCCTCTCCTTCTCCCACCGTCGGTGCCTACCGCCGGCGCCCCCCAAGCCGGCAGCCGTCGCCGGCTCCTCGGGTCGCAGCTGCCTCTTTCCCCCGGGCAGAGCAGCCACGCGGCCGTAGAAAGCACAGAGGTTATTGCTGCCGTCGCTGCCTCCCCCGCCGCCGCCGCCGCCTCCACTCCGGGAACCGCCGCGCCCGCCGCCGCGCCTTTTCCTCTCGCTCAGCTCGACCACTTTGGGGGCGATGAGCCAGGAGGCGACGGTGAAGCCCAAGACCAGCCCCAGGACGACACTCAGCCAGGGGCGCCGGGACCGCGCGGCCATGGTGGCGGCCACAGGATGGGGCGGCGGCAAGAGAGAGAGAGAGAGCGAGAGAGGCAGAGAGAGGGTTCCGTCCCGCGAGGAGACGCCCACCGAGCTGCGGGTCCTCCGCCTCTTTCCCGTCACGCTTCCAGAGCCCGAGAACCGCCTTTGGGAGCCCGCGAGGCGTGGCCGCTTCCCACCGCAGCACAGGCGCCGCCGCCGCCGGCAGAAGCTCCGGGCTGTTGCTCCGAGTGGAAGTTCTATCCGCGGGCAGCGGGATTAGCTAAAGGATTCGTGAAACAACCCCACTCCCACCCCCAGCGTCCCTTTTTTTCCCCACCCCAAAAAAGACGCCTTCGGGCAAAGCTGCCGCGCTGGTGCCTTCGCGCCCCTCCCACCCCTCTGCCTCCTCCGCGCAAGAGCGGCGGAGCGAGCGAGCGGCCGTCGTTGCTCTTAAACGTGGCTGTCTGCTCGCTGCTCATCCCGCTCCTTTCAGGGCCGCCGAGCGCGGCTTCTTAGCGCCGCGCTCCGGAGAGAACGGCACTAGCAGCACCGTCGATGCAAGGGTGGCAAAGAGCCGACGCCGCCTGAAGGAAGATTTTACACACGCACGTAGGCTTGTCCCTTAGGACCCGCTTTCACACTTTCCCCTCACTTAGAGCAGGCCTCTCCAACCTTGGCAACTTTAAGACGTGTGGACTTCAACTCCCAGAATTCCTCAGCCAGCTTTGCTGGCTGAGGGATTCTGGGAGT
>JANHFP010005861.1:21485-32327 GCA_032468135.1 Calamaria suluensis | reverse complement strand
GTCCGAAGACGTCTCCATGGTCATGTGGCCAGCATGACTAAATGCCAAAGGCACATGGAGCGCTGTTACCTTCCCACGAAAGGTGGTCCCTATTTTTTCTATTTGCATTTTTTACGTGCTTTCGAAACTGCTAGGTTGGCAGAAGCTGGGACATGGCACTAGGGATTCGAACCGCTGAACTGCAGACCTTCTGGTCGACAAGCTCAGCTGCCTTACGCACTGAGCCACCGTCTCCCTCTTTCCTTGATTAGTTTCCATCTATTGTTTCTTGTCCTCACTTCTGGCACTTCAGAGAACAGGTTAAGCCCCTCCTCTTTGTGGCAGCCCTTCAAGTACTGGAATGAAAATATTGGAATGGAAATTGGAAATAGATATTCTGTAAACCTCTGTAAACACAGATGTGGAAAATATAGCCCCACTTAGCTTTTAATAGTACAGGTCTCCTCGACCTATGACCATAATTGAGCCCAAAACCTTGATTGTAAAGTGAGACATTTGCTAAGTGAGTTTTGCCCTATTTTATGACCATTCTTGCCACATTTGTTAAGTGAATTGCTGTGGTTGCTAAATTACTAAGACAGCTGTTGAGCGAATCTGGCTTCCCCGTTGACTTTACTTGTCAGAAGGTCACAAAAGGGGATCACAGCAATGGTCATAAATAGGAAGCAGTGGCCAAGCATCTGAATTTTGATCACATGGCCATGGGGGATGCTGGAAAGGTCCTAAGTGTGAGAAATAGTCAAAAGCAGGGGTGAAATCCAGCAGATTCTGACAGGTTCTGGAGAACCAGAAGCGGAAATTTTGAGTAGTTTGGACAACTGGCAAATACCTCTGGCTGGTCCCAGAGTCGGGTGGGAATGGTGATTTTGCAGTATCCTTCCCCCAGGATTGGGGTGGGAATGGGGGTTTTGCAGTATCCTTCCCCCAGGAGCGGGGAGGGAATGGGGGTTTTCCAATATCCTTTCTCCAGGAGTGGGGAGGGAATGGGGGTTTTGCAATATCCTTCTCACAGGAGTGGGGAAGGAATGGGGATTTTGCAGTATCCTTCCTATGGAGTGGGGAGGGAATGGGGATTTTGCAGTATCCTTCTCCTCTCATGCTCACCAAGCCGCACCATGCCCACCAAGCCACACCCACAGAACTGGTAGTAAAAAAAAAATGGATTTCACCACTGCTTATAATATGTGGATATTGTGGGACATCAAATGATTTCAACCAAAGCCAGCTCCTATTTAATATCCTGTTATTTGGAGACTAATATATCTGCTGTTATAATTTATGTAAAGTGGGGTATATTTATGTAGAATGTGTAGATTTTAGAGTGGCGTGAAGCTTTTAAAGAATATTTGAAACAGGGTGATCTTCGATGTTATGCATTTTTAAAAAATGCTACTAAGTATGGGATCTCTAGATAAGGACGCATCTGCCAAACAGAATGGAAAATCACTTGATCTGTGTTCTCAAATGAAACTATGACCTCACTTAAACCTCAGGAAAAAAAGCCTCTCTTTTCACTCCCCCATTCCCTCCCACCTGCTTTCCTTGATTTTCTCTTCTTTTATCATCAGAAAGCAAAGCAAATAGAGAGTGAAGAAAAGCCAACCATGTTGCACAGCTATAATATAATAAGTGCATTAATTGTGATGGAACTATTTTTAAACTGTACATTTCTGCAAAGAACAAGCGGTTGAATATTAAATGACATCTGGGCATGAGTCAAGGGTTGAAGGGATCTGGAGTTTCTGCACGTTGCTTATTTTGCATTAGCAACATTGATCTGTTACTTGTTTGAGGCTGTATGACAAATCACATTCTTTGGGAGAATTTTAGCACAGGAAATTAGGCATGAGTCAGAAAATCTCAGGCAACCTTTTTCTTGACATGAAAGGTATTGTCCTAGATTATGACTATTATTATTATCATCATTATTATTACTATTTTACAATTCTAGACAGACAAAGTAACAGGAAATATGTTAGTGGGAGGTGAAAGAATTCTTTTTTCGTAGTGTAATTTTTTTTCTGGTATTCTCTAGTTTCCAGTATTAATTACAAAGAAAGTCCTTGAAATGGAGTGACCTAGGAGGAGTTTAGTGACTCAATTTTCCTTTAGTGCACTCAAGTTTCCATAGCAGATACAGACAATTCCAGTGGTAAGTTTAAGGTATCTTAAATATCCTTTGACAAAATATAAGTTAAGAATTATGCAACAAGGAGGGTGAGGTTAATAAGAATGTGAAGCTGGTCTGAGCATGGTCTTCATTGGAACACTTTTTTTTCTTAGAAAAAAGATAAACTTGTTCTTTCTCTCCAGTTTTTTTTAAAAGAGGACCACTCTGAATATTATCTCTGCATACTTTTCAACCTTTTTTAAAAAAATATTGTGGACACTCATTGCATCCAGTGGAACAATATTAGGACTGGATCATTGTAAGAAACGTGGTAGGGAAAAAAAAGGAGTGAATTTTAGCATTAGAAACCTTTGGAGAATTTTTGCTTCTCCTCCAGAAATTTTAGTAAATGATCTTTATTTCTGCTTTCATTGCTCAAATGAGATGAGGAATGTTCCTAGGTCATTTGTACACAAGGAAAGCTCATATCTAAAAAGAAAATTAAGGGCAATTACATGACAATAAGTTTTAAAAGCAAATCTAAAAGAACAAAACACATCTACTTCCCTTGTGTTTAAATTAGATGAGAACTTAAAAGACTTTTCCAAAGGATAATTTGTAAAAAGTATGTGTGTGTATACAAAAAGAGAAAAGGTGTGACACAGAAGGGTCAATTCAAACCCCACATTTCTTGTTTTTCAAGCTTTTCTGTTTAAAACTTGAAAGGTGCAGAGACACCTATCTGAACTTAAGCCCTTCCTTGACACAGCATGCACTCTGAACTATTAATCATTCTTCTGAAATGCAAGACAGCAAGACAGATCCAGACAAAGTATTTCGATTACCAGAATATGGATTTAGACACCTACTGTTTAGGAGAATCAGAGAAAAGCAATAAACAGCTTTTTATACCCGGAGCCCTTTCTACTCTTCTGCTCTGCTCACTCTGATTCTCTACTATTTTGTTGTGCATACATGTCAGCAACCAAAGGACCAGAACAAAGGGGACTCCTGAACAGAGGGGACAATAAAGCCATGGATACTAAAATAACCCTGCTGTGAGAGTGCCTAAAATAAGGCAGTTGGTGTCATTGACAACTTTGTACTTTAATCTTTGGTGCTAAAGTTTTATTGGACACCATTCTGAAGAGACAAAAAGCAGTAGCAAAACAATCCATACATACATAAGTAAATGTCTCCTACTTAAATATGCATTACTAATGAGTTGATTCCCCCACATTACAGCCATCCCCCCACCCATCTTTCAATGATGTCACAGGCTTTGTGGAAAACGCAAACAAAATTAGCTCTGACACTAATGGATTTTCCTGCAGTTTCTATTGATTCTTTAGTTTGTATGCTTTTATCTCATCCCATGGACGCTACTAAGGATTCCCAAGCTACTATGATTTTTCCCATGTTGCTGCATGGTTAGAGTCCATGAGCCCAGTCCTGATTTAGGCATGTCTTTGACTGATTGCCACCAGAAGAGCCCTTTGCAACTCCTATTGTGGAAAATAATGTTTATTGAGTATTTTTTACCAGTTTGGTAGTTTTTAAGTTAATGTAGATATTGGCTTTATTTGATTATAATCAAATAATTATTGATGTTGGCTATGTTGCTGGTTATATATTTATGATTGTTTTTATGATAGTTATATTTGTGATGATATTTATGATAGTTATAATTGCTTTTTCTTAACGAGCTCAACATAGATCACATACTGTTGTGTGTGTGAGAGAGGGAGAGGGAGAGGGGAGGGCTGTGGGGGTGTTTGTGTGAATGTTGATTGCTGGTGACTGTCTGGAGAAATCCCTACAACTTTCTTAGCAAGATTTCAAAATGGTTTGCCATTGCTCCTTCCTAGGGCTGAGAAAGAGTGACTAGCCTAAGGTCACCAAGATGGCTTCATGCCTAAAGTGGGTCCAGATTACAGATTAACAGAGTGGGAAGGGATTTATAGATAATCTAGTCCAAACCCCCCCCCCCGCTCAAGCAGGAGACAACCTACACCAGTTCTGACAAATGGCAGCCCAATCTTTTCTTGAAAGTCTCAAGTGATGAAGTTCCCACAGCTTCTGAAGGCAAGCTGTTCCATTGGCTGATTGTTCCCACTGTCAGAAAATTTATCCTTATATCCTGGTTGGATCTCTCCTTGGTCAGTTTCCATCCATTATTCCTTGTCTGGCCTTCAGGTGCTTTGGAAAACAGCTTGACCCCTTCTCTCTGTGGCAGCCCCATAAGTATTGGAAGATGACTATCATGTCTCCCCTGGTCCTTCTCTTCATGCCCAGCTCCTGTAACCGTTCTTCATATGGACCAGAACTCACAGTCTCCCAGTTTCTAATATGGTTCCTTCTCAAACTGGGTCTCAGGCATACAGGTAGTCATTGATTACAACAGTTCATTTAGTGACCGTTCTAAATTACAACACCAAAAACAAAGACCGTTTTTCATACGTATGACTATTGCAGCATCCCCATGGTTGCATGATCAAAATTCAAACACTTGGCAACTGACTCATACATATGACAATTATCAGTGTACTGAGGTCATTTTTTCCCCTTTTGCAACCTGCTGACAAGCAAAGTCAAGAGGGAAGCCAGATTCACTTAACAACCCTGTTACCAATTTAACAACTGCAGTGATTCACCATGTACAACTGTGGTAAGAAAGGTCATAAAATGTGGAAAAAACTCACTTAACAAAAATCTCATCAACAGAAATGTTGGCCTCAATTGTGGTCATAATGTTGAGGACTACCTGTAGTATACCTTCATTTACTTTCTTTGTTCCTGGATCCTTTGACCTGAGAGTTCATAAGAGACACAAAGAAACAAAGTCAGATGGTGGATTTGCAGGCTGACTGTGAACTTGTCTCCCCAGATCCTGTTGGCTCTACAAATCAATCTGGTCTTGATAAAATAACAGTAACATATAACACTGCAAAAACACGAGGCAGATGAGAACAAGTTAAAAGTTCAAGTAAAATTCAGAACAAGTTATGCTATCATATCATACTCATAGACAGATTACATGCTTTCATAAAAACCTTTCTGGAAACATTGGCCATATCAAACAATGAGCAGCACCAAACGAATGAAGACATTTTTATGGCCATATTCCCATCTAAACAAGACACGATGCTAGAACACTGATGATGATAGAGGGGGGGGGGGGAGAAGAATTTTCTATTTATTGCACCAGCAAATATTTTTAAAGTGGCTTGCAGATCGATGAAGTAAACACAATGCAAAAATGCAAACTAATGCAATCAGAAACCACTCGCAACAAAAAAGCCACATTAAAAAGATAGCTCAAATTAAAAACCAAATAAAAGTATAACAGTGGCAATGTGTTTAGAAACAGCCAGCTTTGCCTATATGCACTACTATTCAGCTACAACCTCAAGTGCTTAAAAGGTCTGGATACATGCCAGGCTAGACTTTCCTGTCGCTGAACCATTCAATCCATATTTATGTACTAAAAATGAATATGCTTTTTACAGGAAGAAGCTCTTTTTTAACCCACTGTCTCCTTGATATATTATCAGCTTTTTAAACAGTTCATCTATGATTTTTTTTTAAAAAAAATACTTTGTTCTTTTAGATTTGATAACATTGTCTTCCCTTGGTTTTATTCTTGTCTAGAAAAGCCTTAGTAACTACAATCAAGCTATGGCTGAGAAAGAAAAGAAGTCACTTTGTGAAGTGACTTTGTGTTGTGAAGTCACTATTAGTCTCTCTAAAGAATAGCAACTTCATGGAAAACACCTAAACCAGTCCACAAATTTATCACAATTCAACCCAAGACATTATGGACACCATGATTTTATTGGTGGCAGTCTCCTTTATGCTTTGTTAGGCCATCTCATCCTGTGAATTTAGCAACTATGCAGGGAAAAGACATTGTTCTTTTGAAAGTAAGATGTTCTCTACTTAAAAACAAGATCCTTCCTTCCTTTTGATCCCCTACAAAACAACTGATGAGAAATGAGCTTCTTTCAGGGCTTAAGTTTAGTTTGCCTTTATAAAGTAGAGCAAGTAATCTCCCTAGTTTAAAAGATGTTTACATATAGCAAAAGAATAACAAAATATGTTTCTGCCTCTAAGGTTTCTTGAGCTGCATTAATTAATTCATGAAATGTTTGAATGTGTCCTGTTAATTTACTTCTTGGATGAGAATCAATGGCCTTACTATTTTGCCATATCAGCTTTCCAAATATCAGCACTGAGCTTTTATTACCCAGCACACAATGGACCGTATGTTGTGGAATGAAACACAGTCTGGCAGCAATTCAGTTAAATTAAATATACACATTACTTGGGGAAAGAGGCTTTTATCTTTTCAATGACAAATAAAATGCAATAGCTGATGTCTGAATTTTAACTAACATACAACTCAAGATCCTTAATTGCAACTCTAGAAGTACTGTAGATCATTTTTCCCAACTTGGCACTTTCCAAAGCTGTTGGTTGCCTGGTCACAGAATTAGTAAGAATGAAGAATCATTCAGTCTATAAATAAAAAGACAGGATGTAATTGCTATTCCAACATTTTCCCTTCAATCTCATTTCAGGTTATCCAGTTAAAAGGGCTACTTTCCAATAAACACTACTATGACTACTTTCCACTAATTTTGCATGGGAAAACTAAATATGACTATCAACTCTGCAAATGATAAACTGAACTTGTCCAAATTTGGGTGGCCAAGTATAATAAAAGCAGAATTTATAAGTTTTTCTTCTACCTGATAATAATCAAGGAGAAAAAAATTGGGCAGCAAGGGACTTGATGAGTCCCATGATGGAAAATATTTTGGTATCTTTACTGACTAATGAAAGAGTTAGCCCTGATATAATTAGTACAAATAAAATGATATTAGTGTGAAAAACTAATGAGATAGGAAGGCTTGCACACCTCCTGAAGTGTCTAAACATAGCAGCAAAAATGTCTTATTAGACCTCACTTCCCCAAAGAAAGAGAGAGAGCTTAGAGAAGGAGCTTGCTTATTAATCAAAATGAAAACAAATGAGAAATGTTGTCACAGCAAGAGCTGAATTCAAACTGAGAGAGCATCGAGAGCAAACTCTGACAAATGGGTGGAGTGATGGAGAAAAGTGCAAAATTAAAGTAATTAAATATACTTTGTGATTACTCTTCATTCATATATAATAGCTTTCCTCTTGTCACATTAAGAAGTACAAGGAGCAGAACTGCTCAGGTCCTTTAACAATTTGATAGCCATTTTCTGCATGCACATTTTCTACCTTTGTAATGTTTTTTTTTTTAAATATACAATATCCCAAGCCTTATCCTAGGTAGTTCTTAATTTAGGACTGGTCATTTAACAACCATTTAAAGTTTTGACAGATCTCAAAAAAGCTATCTTTGACCCATGCTCAAAATTAGGATGGCTGATTCCACCCACTCATTCGATCACATTTCAGGCACTTTGTAACTGGATCGCATTTACAACCAGTTGCAGCATTTATTGCTTCCTTTAATACTAAACACTTTTCCTTTTGTTTATTTTTCCTCTTGTGGTAGCACTGCAGTTTCATTACTACAATAATTAAATCAATAGATGATTAGTAGTTTTATTTTTATATTCCTTTGTGGGTCCATAAAAACTTCAAAGAAGAAATGTTAATACAGTTTTTTTTTAAAATTAAACATTTAAAGAAATGTTAATACATTTTAAGATGTGCAAAGGTGTAGCTTAAGAAAGGGGAGGGAAAGGAAACTTACACCAATGTGAGCAAAGAACATGAGCATGTTTCGCATAGACAGGACAGAAATAGAAGGAGTCTCCCACTGGAAGGTATAATTGTCTGTTTGTCTGCCTAGATACCTACCCACCTTTCTACCTACTCACCTACCCACCTACCCACCTATCTATCTATCTATCTATCTATCTATCTATCTATCTATCTATCTATCTATCTATCTATCTATCTATCTATCTATCCTGGGCAGCATGCAACAATTAATTAAAACAATAACTATATAAAAATAATCATTGTTAAATTCTTTTTTTAAAATAATCCACAATCCATTAGAGGGAGTGAATGCTAACTACAGTAATGGAGCCATCTGAATATTTCACTGGAACCCAAAGTTTGGCAACACAGCCAGATCTGGAGGAACCTCCAGAATATTAACAGGGATAGAACTCACTTCACTTCAGGAGGGAAAATGTTCCATTAGGTGAATGCCACAGCAGAGGTGGCCTGGCTCTTGACCTGCCAAGTATAGTTCCTAACAGACAAGACCAACAGCATGCCTTCTGTGACAGAACTGATGGAATGGGATAGATGGATGGATGTAATTAGGGAGAGATTGTCACTAAGATAAACTATCTCAGGCCATGAAGGGCTTTAAAGGTTGAAATGTTGGACTATAATTTGAATAGGATCCAAAAGCAAATTGGTAACCAGTGCAGTTCAAGGAATTGAGTGTATATATACTCTTCTACAAGCACCACACATAACTGGCCACACCCCTGCATTCTTCACCAGCTGAAGCTTTCAAGATAATTTTCAAGGGCAGCCCAATGCATAGCACATTACAGTACATAATCCAATTGGGAGGTGACTAGGGCATGACTGAATTCCTGAATGAGTCCATGAATCTAGAAATGAGTGAAACTGGCACACAACACAAAGCTGTGCAAAGGTCCTACTAGGCACACTTGTCACCTACTCTTTGAGCAGGAGTCATGAGTCCAGATCAGGGGTGAAATACAGCAGGTTCTGACAGGTTCTGGAGAACCGGTAGTGGAAATTGTGAGTAGTTCAGAGAACTAGCAAATACCACCTCTGGGTGGCCCCAGAGTGTGGTGGGAATGGAGATTTTGCAATATCTTTCCCCTGCTACGCACCCCATGCCACACACCCCAAGCCCCCCAAACCACACCACACCACACCACGTCCACAGAACCAGTAGTCAAAAAAATTGGATTTCACCACTGGTCCAGATGATCCCCAGATTATGCACTGGTTCCATTTGAAATAGTGCAACCCCATCCAGTGCTAAAGATGATATAGTCTTAGAACTGGCAAGTCCCAAAATCCAAAGCCTCTCAGTCTTGCCAGGGTTCAATGAAGCCTGTTGTTCCCCATCCAGACTGTCACAGTCTACAAGATAAGATGTTCTGGGCATCTGCTTAATTTGCCAGGGTCAGAACTATATAACTGGTTCTCATCAATGTATGGCCTCATATAGATGTTGAATAGAAGACAAGAGAGCATTCAACCCTCTGGCATCCCACCTAGTATGAGCTGAGGCAGGATCTCACCTTCCAAGTCACCACCGACTGGACTTAATCCTGGAGAACGGAAGTCAACCAGCACAAGACTGTTGCCCAGCCTCCAATCCTCTGATCCAACCACAATATTGAAAACAATTTCAATACTGAAATTGAGATGTCAAGAAGAGCAAGGATTAATGCACAATTCCACTCATCAGAATTGATCCAAAACTGTGACCAGTGTTGTTTCCATCCATTTTTAAGGTCTGAATCCCAACTGAAAGGGATACAGATAATTTGTTTCTTCTTCACAACAACAAAAAAAATATCTGCTCCTGCTGGCTTTACTCTAAATTGCCTTAACTGATCCCTGTCCAGGCTGAATCTCACTGCTAGCAATTTGTAAGGTATTTAGTTCAGACTGCAGGCTGCTACATTTTCCCATTTACTTGCTGTTATGATTTCCTTTCTGTAGGTAGGGCTTTGTGGATATGCATACGTGTGTGTGGGATGACTGGGTATGTGCACATATGCCTACTTTAAGGTGAGTATATATTGAAGGGAGGAGTTAGATAAAAATAATGGGATCAGCATCCCACAAACTAAATAGCAATAGTTCAAATACCTCCTAATTAGCGATAGCTCTCATTTTATTCTTGGAACCCTGATACTAATTATTTTCTAGTTGAAACTTACAAAAATTTACTTCTTTCTATGCCCAGCAATTTTCCTTTCATGGAGAACTGAGGGAAAATCTGTAGTTTCTAATTATCTGTATCCGGAAAACCCACACATACCCTTCTTGTATCTATTCCCAAAATTATGGAAGTAGCCCAATGCACATCAGATAACTTTGGAAAAATCTTGATGTACTTCCAACAAAGCCCAGATTTCTCTAGGGCCGCATGGTGGTTTTTTTTTCTCATTTTTGATTGTACAATCCTGATATTTTCATTAGGATAAAAGTAAACAAAGCATTGTATGTTTTAGGCAAAAATTATGCTCTTTCATCCTCAATGCACATTATTAAAAGCACTTACAGAAGACATGTTTTGCATGAAAACATCACTTAGTTCAATTCTCCATGTAAATATGCAAAATAACTCTTGTTTCTGAAACTAAGAAAAGCCACTTGCAACTGGTATGGCCTATGCTCAGTTTGTAGAGAAATAATTTTATTCTGCTTCCTATTTTTGTCAAATGTAATAATTAAATATTACATAATTTTCTTTTCTAAAGCAATGGAATATCCTATCTGAGACCTATCTAAAAAGTTAGGCTAGACTGGTGTATCTAAATGAATAAAGCTGGAAAAGTTAATTTTTGAAAACCTGGGCTTGCAGCTTTTGTTGTTTTGTTTGTATACCACCACCACCCCATCATTGCTGTGAGATAGGCAGCCATATTAAGAGAGGGAGGGAGGGAGGGAGGGAAGGAGGGAGGGAGACAGACAGACAGAGAGACAGAGACAGAGAGACA
>JANHFP010005860.1:0-19261 GCA_032468135.1 Calamaria suluensis | reverse complement strand
CTTGGCAGCTTTAAGACTTGTGAACTTCAACTCCCAGAATTCTCCAGCCAGCTCTACTGGCTGGAGAAGTCTGGGAGTTGAAGTCCACAAGTCTTAAAGCTGCCAAGTTTGGGAACCTCTGGTATAGATGCTTAGCATGTTTATCAGAAAGAACCATTGTTATTTCTGAGAAATATTTTCTTTGGTGACCTGTTTGAGCTCAACAGGTACAGTATTATTTGGTATTTGGTAAATCATCTTTGCAAATAAAACTGAACCCAACTAGGAATACCTGTGGCAAAACATCAAGCTTTACAGTACTATAACCTGTTATGCCTCTCTTTGTGAATACAGCTTACCATTGATATACCTGTGATGGACTGACGTCTTGGTTGCAGCAATGTGATTGCTGCTTTACTGGAAAAAATGTGTTACTCATTGTCTGCTGAACTCAGTGAATGGACACAAATTATGCACCTAATGTAGAAAGCTGCACTGGTAACTTTGAGAAATTGTCTTAATGCCTTTATGTATCCCCCCCTCCCCCGAAGGCTTGATTTTTAGCAAAGTTGGAGTGGTCTTCCACACATTTTAAGAACATTGGGATGCAACTTATACTGAATACATCTGATGCCTTTTGAAGCTGACAGTGTATTCCTAATGCAATGGGAAAAATATGACGATTGTGGTTCTGGAAATAAAACTATTTTTTCTGTGACAAGACTGAATGCCTATGGCAATGCACATATCAACCATCGCTTCTCTTCCTAAACACACAAGGTTAATAAATTGGTGGTACAGCTACATGGGCTGAATTAATGGTGGTTTGAAGCCCCCATGAAGAAAAGCATTCTTCTGCCATTCCCTGAATCATCTTCCAATAAAATCAGTATGTACTGTGCACTGTGATTATGTTGTCCCCATCTGTATGCCTTTGATTTATATCTCATATTGCTGTTAACCCCTTTGCTTTGTTATGGGTCTGCAGGCAAAAAAACTGCAATGTCATGATTTAAATCCAGCCATGAATTTTAATTCCTAAATGTACTGAATGCCTGTTCTTTCCTGTATGTACTGCATTTACTTTCACACTGCTAGTTGTCTGTCTCAAAATAGAAATAAATTCCCCAAATACAGATTATGTATTTCCATCCCCACAGCAGCTGAAGAATAGATTTAAGAGTAACCTTCAGCTTTAGGCATTCTGAGTGTTAAAATTGCTACTTTCATTTGTCCTTTGGCTGGAGTTAATTTTCTGCTGGGCAAAATGGAAGTTCCTGTTTTGATCTTTCTAAAAAAATATGTCAAATGCAGAACACTAGCTGGATTTAGAGATATAATTGGATAGCACCAGGAGCATCATGTCAGGATGTTTTTGCTCAAGCAAGCCTGTTCTAGACAGTTGAGGTCCCTGCAGAGTAGTATTTGAGAGGCAAATTGTTCTATTTTTGGAAACAAAAAAAGTTTTTTGGGTAAACATCTATTGGATACAAAAATTAAAATTCTAGAATCTGCTGTACTGGTGGTCCATTATTTGATAACAGGAATTCAGACGCAAAAAGAACATATGGGGATTCAGGTACTACTTCTTGGGAAGGGGGGTCACTGTTGAATAAAGGTTACATCTCTTTTAAAAGAAGTACCTTAAATTTGATTGTTCTTACAATTATTAGGGGGTTACAAATCCACAAAATACTTAAAAATGTAGATCATTTTTTTTGTTTGTTCAGATTAGGATATAAAAGCCATAACACCCGACCTAATAGTTACTTTTCTATGTTAATATGCTATCATGTCATGATAAAATGTACCAGCTATATTTATGCAACTTTGAAACTTACATACAATGCAGCCTTCCCAGTATCTACATTTCTCTGTCCAAGACTGTTGCTCATGAACTTTCCTCACACAGTAGGAATTGAAGGTATTCAGACAGGTTTGGAAATTTCAATATTTAATGGTGTTTTTCGGGTGATAGATCTAAAATTCTAAACACAGTGGAAAGCAGGGATTTGTAAAGCTCTTTAGTTAAATATTGTGGCCCAAATACGTGTGCAGTTTGTGGCTGTTGCAATAAATAAACACATTGGATTTTTTTTTCCTCCCAGAAAACCCATGTTTGAAGCAAAAGCAGGGGAAGGGAAATAACTGCTTTAGAAAATAGCAAGACTGACTAGCTCTTGGTTTAGTATTTAGAATTTTTAATCCCAGTTTTACGATCAAACGTCTTGAGATTCTATACCATACAAGTCATGTGCAAAGAGAAGGCCAAAGAGACAGACCCAGAAGGAGAGACAACAAATACATACACAATAGCATCAAATAATGATGGTTGAGGCCACCATAAGTGCAAGAACCAGAATTTTGTATCTCCCCCCAATACCCAAAGTGATGAAGAGGAAAAACATGCCATCGAAGTAGAACATTTAAATAAATGTTAAATGTCATTTAGCCAGGGGTGAAATCCAGCAGGTTCTGGAGAACCAGTAGTGGAAATTTTGAGTAGTTCAGAGAACCAGCAAATGCCACCTCTTGCTTACCCCAGGAGTGGGGAGGGAATGGGGATTTTGCAGTATTCTTCCCCTGCCACGCCCACCAAGCCATGCCCACAGAACTGGTAGTAAAAAAAAAATGGATTTCACCACTAGTTTAAGCATACAGTATGTTATAAGGAAAATATTGTCTGCTGCATTAAAAATGGAGCAAGGGCAGATGTGGCAAGTTTGATGACAAGAATATTCTTTGTGCCTTATTAGGTCCCTATGAGTTCATGTTTAATTATTTTTGGTCTACTGCTATGAAAATTTTAAAACATCACTCATTTTATTCAAGTAAACCACAATCTTTAGTAATTATATACTATAAGCTACTGATCATACTATCATTTTGCATTGCAACTTAACAAAGCCATAGACCACTTAAAGAGCTACGCTATTGATAATTAAAATTATCAAGCATTGTTAAGGAAAAGACATTTCATCTAAACCTTTGAAAAGGGAAAAGTTCATACTCTTCTCTGCTATTGCCCTAATAAAGACTAAAAAAATGTGCCTATTTAATAAACAAGGTTTGCTTTATTTTCAGGCTAACAGTTAAATCCTTTTGCCTCTGGGTACATGACAGGCAATGTATCAGCGGTAAAATCCCCCTGGTTCTATTTGGCTTGCTGAACCAGAGGCTCAGCCCACTCCCTGGGATGTCATTATGTCCCATTTTCTAACCATCTGTGCATATGCAGAAGAGGTGAGCGCGCTCCCACACGGGAGCACATCCAAACTAGAAGATTTCACTGCTACAATGCATACAAAAAAATCCCAGTTTCAGTGTTTGGCAAATCCAAATGAGGCAGGAAAAATGGACTGAAATCTTATTTCCAATCATCTTTTGGCAATATTGGTCCAGATGGATCAATATTAATACAGATTCCTATGGCCTTATTAATCACTGCCAAAAAATAACCCTTAAATTGGAAAGTAATTTGTTCAGGCATTGTGCAAATTATGCTATGCAGGCTAGAAAGTTGAGTTTCAAAACAAGAGGGATCGCTATTGTACATTTGTAAAAAGGCAGAGTGGTAATGGTCTTGGAAGATGAACAGATGTCAATCCTTTGGGCAAATGCTGAAGACCAATTGATTATTTTAATTTGGTGACCAGTTCAGGAATTATTGCAATCATTACTTAAAACGTTCGTGTCTTTTACTGAATGAAGAACAGTTACCTTCTACATAATATTTTGGATATTCAATGAACCAGCTCAGTTGTTTCCTTTTAAGGGTGTGTTTTATGAAATACATACAGATGCAGAAGAATAATGTGAGTGGGCAGAAGGGTATACTATGTAGTTTTCACGAGCACAGTGTGTGTATACATGTCTATTTTGATGTCTTCTGCGAGCACCTCACATTTTTAAAAATTCAAAAGTATTTCTAGAAATGTTTGTTGATCCCATTTCAGCATTCTAAGGTAAAGTAACAAAGGGTAACTAGTCCAATGCTTGATTTGGAAGTTTTCACTTTTCAGAGAAAAGAGAACAGCTAAATTAAAATGGTATAAAAGGACTTGGTGAGAAGCATTCTAACCAGTTTGCTTTCTGCTAAATTGTAACTAGGGAGTACTTACCATGAGCTCTCCAAATTCTTAGTATAACTAATATACAGCTTTAAAAAAATGCCCCTGACAATGGGTGTTTTTTTAAAAAAGCAGTATAAAGAAAATCATATTTATACTTTCAGAAATTATTCGTCATTTGGGGTTTCCACAGTAGAGCTTAGTTTTTATAGCTGACTCTTAAAATAGTGCCCACTTTCACAAAAACTCCCCCTCCCCAATCATTCATCAGTCTGACAAATAAGAGCTTTTATCCCTTTTTAATAGCACAATAGTTTTAAAAGTCAACTGAAATGAAATTATAGTGTAAAATGTCAGTTCCAGAGAAAAACCAGACAGAACCTGTTGAAATAAAACTTTGTAATCAGTACAGCAGCAACAAACAGCAGCAATCTATGTTTTAAGAGAATGAAACTCATAACGTATCCAGAGGTAGTTGTGAATGAAAAAGGAAAACCTTGATAGACAATATATATTGGAAAAACAACTGTCAACTGCTAACTGTGCTATTTCCAAAGGAGAAAAATCACAAAAACCCAAAGAGAGACCACAAAGGGGGAGAATTTTGCCATCCTGCTTTCCTTGGTCATGGCAACGTCTTGTTCAATATAATTTCTGTGCAGAATGACTGAGCACCAAGTGAAAAACATTTCAGTTGTACTGTTCCATTTGTGCACTGGCAGCTAGGGGCAGATGGAGATGGAAAAATGGAGGGGGATCTCTGGCTATTGGGGGAAAGATGAGAATTTAGGTCATATTCACCCCAAACACCACAGCCTCTGCAATTGTAACTGCTCTGGCCTTAAGGCAGCTGCTTGGGGGCAGGGCAGGATGTTGTCAACAAGAAAGAATACACAGACCCATTGCAAAGCACTAGATTATTCTGGAACTACTGGAAATTGGGTGAAAAGGGTAGGATAACTTCCTCTCAATTATTCTTGCAAATACCTTACAGTAGGAAAAAATAATGTATCCACCCTTTTAATGTTGTGGCCTTTATCCCATTATACTCATTTCCCAGAAAAAAAAACAAAACCATCCCAATGCTCTCAAATCTTCCTCCTCGGCAAACTTTCTGCCAGTGCCAAGTTATTCTTTTGGAGAGGATTATGGTCTCTCTGAAGTGGAAATTAGGATTGATAAGGAAGAACTAGGCTGTCCACTCTTTTCAACATGAATAAGTGGTCACTATAAAGATTTATAAACCCCTTTCTTGATAAGGAGTGTTCTGGAGAAATAGATCAAAAAACAGATATAATACAGAACTACATGAATTGTTAGGCTAAACTCTTAACCCTGTCAAATGAGAGGGGAAAACAAAATACAAAGTTCTCCCATTAAACATTACACATCAAATATGATGGTTGATCTGTTTTACACTGTACCCTAGTGTTGCTGTTTTGACTGTGAGAACGGTGGAGAGATCAGGTCAGGAAAAGGGTGAGGATTCTTCGCTCTTTCCTCAGTCCCAGAACTTGACAAGAAATAGGAAAACTGAGCTGTGAGGTAGAATCAGTTGGCTATTCTCATTGTTCCTCTTCTGAAGATTCTTGGGAGATGTTGACCTCTTCTTCATCTTTCTCCTACACAGGAAAAAATAACATTGGGAAGGTCTGCCGCTATATTGTTCTTGTTTTAAGGCTAATCCTCTTACTGTAGGCAGGAGTGAGGAACACCAAACTTCATTGCTGCGCAGAGGTAACTGATCCACCTTCCTTATAGAGGGAGGAAGGTGGAAATTAGAAGAACAACATCAAAGAATGAGTCTTCCCGTTGTAATGCAGACCAGTATGCCCAAGCAAAAACCTGCTGTTAGCATTCATTTGTTGTATAATGTCATCATCAAAGCAGTTACAAAATGAGAAACATCCAAGTTCTAGAGTGTTTGCTTTTGCATGTAATCCTTGACTTACGGTCACAATAGAGCCTGGAATTTCAGTTGTAAGTAGTAAGTCAAGGCATCACATGACTGGAATCAATCTGATGACCATTTCAACTTCAGTCTTAAAGCATGTCACCTTGGCCATAAAATAATGTGATTAAGTGAACCACATTGTTAAAATGAATCATGTGGTCATTAAACAAACCCATTCTTCCAAATGGGTGTTTTTTGCCCAAAACTGGCCATGGGACACTGCAACTGATTGGAAATGTGAGCAAATTGCTATGCATTCAAAATGCTATTGTGTGACTGGAGGAACATGCATGTAATGGTAGTTTTAATTCTGAGGATGGGTTATAAAGAGCTTTTTAGGAGTTTTATATAACTGTAAATTATTGTTATATGACCACTTGTTAAGTCGAGAACAGCTGTACTCAGAACACAGAAAATATTTTATAACTGATTGGGATCATACGCTGAAATCATAAATTTCACAGAATGTAGGACTCTGAAGCCATCTTAAAGATCATTAAGTTCAACCCTTTCTTCAGTGCCGGATTTCCCTAAACTATCCTCACTAAGTGACCATCCAGTCTACATCTGAAAACCTCCAGTAAGGGGGAGTCCATCACTGTTCTAGACAAACAGTTTGACTGCATATAATTTGTTCCCTTTGGAAATTCCTCCTAATGTCCAGAGTGAATATCTTTTCATTTAATTTCAATGCACTGATTTGCATCTTACTATGATATCTGAAGTAGGCGTTTGATATATGTCTTCTGAAGTATGGTAGTCCTCCACTTACCGCCATTCATTTAGTGACTGTTCAAAGTGAAACGTTACTTATTATTTTCTCACCCTTACAACTGTTGCAGCAGCCCTGTGATCATGTGATCAAAATTCATATGCTTGACAACTGGCATAGATTTATGACGGTTGCAGTGTCCCAGGGTCATATAATAACCTTTTGATTATTTTGGTTTCAAAATGATGGAGAAGCCAGAATCACATAACAACTATGTGACTAACTTAACAACTGTGGGTTCATTTAACAACGATGGCAAGAATAGGTGGTAAAATGGGACAAAGCTAACTTAACTACTGTCTTGCTCGGCTACGTAAATCAGAGGTTCCCAAACTTGGCAGCTTTAACATTTGTGGACTTCAACTCCCAGAATTCTCCAGTCGGCTCTGCCGGCTGGAGAGTTCTGGTTGTTGAAGACCACAAGTCTTAAAGCTGCCTGTTTTGGGAACCTCTGATGTAAATGTTACGCTCAATTATGGTGATAAGTTGAAGATTACCTCAATTTCCTTTCCTCGTAGAGCTTGTTTTCAGGCTCTTTTATTGTGATAGATCTTTTCTGAAGCTACTTCAGGTTTTTTTTTCTGTCTGCCTAAGTGCTGGGCCTAGAACTGGACAAAAGTTATTCAAGAAAGACCTAACCAGCAGAACACAATGGAACTAATGAAACAAACCTAATGAGCATATGGCTAGGAGGTCTGCATAAAATAATGTTTACCTCAAACACCTACCTAACAAAGGGAACTGTTCCAAGCATACAACTCATCTTGGATTTTTGAGATGTCATATATTCAAGCTTCCACAAGAGGGACAGTGTGGCATTAAAAAGGAAACAAAAAATAGGCCCAATGTTTTAAGTTCCCTCTGCGGTCTCCTTAAAAGTTTATCCTACCCAGCAAGTAAATTCCAAATATCCACACTCTTCTAGGCCTAAATAAACAACTGAAGGGAAACATTTCTTCCTGGAGGTCTCTCTGGCCTGTCCTTTAAAAATCAAACAAATGCTATTGGAATGAGATGAGTCATGCTTGAGTGCATGTGTGAGTCAGCAACCTTGACTTCCTTGTGTTTCATTCATAAAAACACACATTTAAACCACTGTGGAATGTGCCTGCCAAGTCTGTTCAGCAAGTTGCAGGGCAAGAGAGATCATTTAGCAAAGGAAGGAAATAATCAACTCTACTTAACCTCTCTTTGCTAAAAGAAGACACACAGTAAAGGCTTCAGGTCCACTCAAACCAGAAAAAGATTTAACAAGCTCAAAGGAAGTGGAAGGGATCATGAAAGATTTGAAAGCTTGCAACTGAAATGGAAATATTATTTCAGTAGCATTTAATACATCCAGGTGATATTACAGATAGGGGCAGAGCAGATTAAATCCTAAATTAGTTAACAGTTCTTGGAAATAATCCAATGTCAGCATTAGAGGAAATTACAATATTATTTGGTTTACTATTTTAATGTTAATGAATTGCCCTGCTGCAGTTATCTTCAATGAATACTTTATTATTGTCCTTTCCCACCTTCTAAGGAAGGGCTTCAAAATTAACAGCAAAATCTGTATATTTGAACTCATGTATATTCTGGCTGAATATCAGCCTTAGCAGAAAGGCAAGCATAATGTAGCAAGTGTAACTGCTGCAGAAAACATAAGATTTCTTATTGCCAAACATCCAAGTTTTAAAAAATTAAGGACAAAATATGCAATTTATTACATTTTTTAAAAAAAATGTCTTTTTTTTAATAAAATGTCAACATTTAAAAGAAATGGTTTTTTAAGTGATCATTGCAAATCTCATTCCCCATTTTGGAAGGCCGCCTGTCTGCTTATTAAGAAAGTTTGCAATTAGCTGTTTCTGGCAAGCACTGCTCCTTATACTTTGACAGCTGGTGGGAGATATGAACCACAAAGCCATCAGCCACTTCTGATATTCAGACCAATATAGAGTCAGCAGCATGCGCCACATTCTAAATTAATGGTACAACCTGTTTTGAATATTTTCAATTTGTTTGTAAGAATAAATGGGATTGCAAGAAAAACATTTGTTATGTTCCGAACTCCTTCAATAAATGTTCCTTTCAAGGGCTTTACCCAGCCTGGAATCCTCTGCAGATATAGTTTAGCGTATTTTAAATGGAATCTATTCTTTTTATAGCTGGGCTATAAATGTAATGCCAACATCCAGCATTCCTGGGAAAGATCCAGTAACATTGATATCTGCCTATGTTTTCTCCACAACTCACCTCATCCATGAGGTTCCAGAAAAATTTCCTACAGAGACCTCAAGAATGGAAGACTATTATTGGCAATGTCATTCTGAATGCACCTGTCGATTTCTCTGTCCTATATGTTGTTAAAATTGAAGAGGGAAATCCCCATCAAAATCTATGGCAAGCATCCTAAAAAGCAGATTATCACTTTACAGTATTATGTTTATTTCTATGAGTAGCTTAATCGAACATTCCCAAAAATAAAATAGAAAAATATGAATACTGTATCTGAACTGAAGAGAAACCATAATAGTTGGAATCTACAGCTCAGGCCTGGAAACATGAACCCTGCCTAGAAATAACACAGGAATAAACTGACGGACCACATTCTATAGGCTTAAAAGTGTGATAAATGCTTTTGTCTGTTTGTCCTGTGATAAATGACTGTTTTGTGACAGGCTATATGCAATGAAGTGCTCTTTGGGCAAACCTCTCCCTTGTCAGCCATTTTGTGGATCTCCCCACAATATACTCTCAGAATATCAAAAATGTCCATTCCTTTGGAAATGGTTGATTTATGATTATTCCTGAGCACAAATTTCTAATATTTGACAAACTAATTTTGTAATTAATCTGGTACAAAGTATATTTGGGTTTCCCACTTTAATTTAACACAATGTCCTTGTTTTAATGTAGAATTTTATCTGGGCCTCCATAGGAAATTTAAAATGGCCACATGTAAGCTAAATCCCAACCTAGGTGAGTCACTGATTTAAAGGAGCTTCCCAAATATTTCTCCAAAGAACATCTAGCCTTTTGTGTTGTTATAACTTTTATTATAAGATGTATAGAGATAAACGCTAAGAGCTAAGCTATACTTCTGTCTGCATGAAGAGGGTAAAATGGAACATAATCACTATCAGAAAGAAAAAATAATCAGCAGTTGTAGCAAAGTCAAGACAATCTTGCCTTGTGGTATATAAAAGTAATGCTAAAGATGGAACACATCATTTGATTAGGATCAACTAGAATATCTTATTTTGGGGGATAAATTCTTGAATGCAGACCAGAATCTCTTCAGGGTTCATTAAAAAGAACAATTGCTTTAAGCAATCAAGGCCAGATGAAACTGACTGAAACTCACTCTGCAAGAATGCCATAGTGGCAACATCAAATTTCTGCTAGTTAACAGAACAAGCCACTTCCTGTTACTCACTTTAGGGCAAGAAGGAATAATTATAAACGGAAACATAACATGTATAAAATGTTGAAAAGACAGGATAAAAAAAAGAAACCTCAGAAAACCTAAGCAATTGGATTTAGCTTTGATATGCAACTTATTCTTGGAATTTTCAATAAAGAAGCATTAAGTTTCTTTATGTTGCATCTATCATTTCTGGAAGACAGTTTCAAAAACTCCATAAGAGAATTGCATCTCAATAGATACTGTTACAGAAAGATTCAAAAAATTAGAATAAACCCAACAAAATGCCTCAGACCAATTATCTGTCTTTATATCATGACATTTTTCACCTGATATAGTAAACCTGCCTCCTGTTGAATGTTTTGGTAAAGTGGCTATTGGAGAAGAATCAAAAACACTGTCAACCCATATTCTGAGATGATGGTACTGAAAGTTGGTGTTAGGGAATGATACCGATTTGTTCTTCAGACCTGGTCCTTATTCCTACATGCACCATTTCCCTCATCAGGCGGAAGCCCTACCAGTATAAACCAAAAAGTGTTAACATCTTTTCTGCCTAATAATGGTGAAAAAAATATTTATGGTTATATTTTACTAGTGGAAAAGCTAAGACATATTTTATAAAAGGTTTGAATCAGAAAATTCCAGATTTGTGAACAGCAGCTATAAACTATGTACAAACCTGCATATGACAAAATTAATTACGTTCACCACATTCATCTCTCTTAATCCAATAATTTCCCCCATCCAGTTAACCCACTGGTTGCAAACAGACTGAGATTCAAGAAGAGACTAAAATAACCTTCCCCTTCCCCTGCCTTTATATAGATACCTCTTTTCAAAATCAACTTACTGATTTTTTCGGTCGACCTCGAGGCTTCCTTCCAGGTGTTGTTACAGCAGCTTTCTGGAGAAGGAACACATAAAGATGATCTTTAAACAAAGACCAAAATTACAAGCTATTGCCATCCAAAAGAAACTCAGATTGGTTTTAAGATTGGTTTGCATTCCTTTATTACTTAAAAGGTTGTTGTGATATTGGAGCACTTTTGTTCAGGAGGAGTTCCTGAAAATCAACACCAGTAGCAGGCAACATTTCTTTTAAAATAATACGTTTTTAAAGGAAACCATTCATTTTATAATAGCCTGTCTCAATTTAGCATCTTCCAGATGTATAGGATGAACCCCATTATCATAATCTGAGTCTGTGAGAATAGCAGGACGAAGTTATAGAACTGGTGATCATTTGGTACAATTTTATATATGGCACTATACTATATAAATACTAGAGCTTCAGCTATTAAGCAATATGAAACTTTAAATAAATAAAGTAGATAACATGTATCTGGAAGGTACCTGGTTGGGGAAGGCTATAGTAGACCAAAGCAAGCAATCTGTATTTCTGCTTGAGTTCAGGCACTCTGTTTTGGTTTTTTTCCCCTTACAAAGTAAGATGTTCAACTTTGGAAATTACACTAGCAAACCTCAGGAACTACCACTTAATTCAACATCAAACATATTTTACTGTATTAGATAGTAAACTACAATTTATAATGAACAAAAATAACTTAATAGATGTTATGAAAATATTAGCACTCCTGTATGTTAATTCTTGATTATCTAGATGGACATTACAAAAACATATTTCAATGTATGAAATCAAAGTTACTTATGAAAAGGCACTCTGATGCTACTAATAAACTGGAAAACAATCCTTAAAATATCTCTGCTTTTAATTATATTAGAAACAACATGCCATTAACACAATGAAGCCAATAATGAAAGTGAAACAGAACAGTGTTGATCAAGATAGCTCCTATCTATGATGTTAAATGTTTTTTCTTCATCTGAACACACATAATAATTTAATTACTACAGCTGCTAAGCTAAATAAACAAAACCTGGAATGTGGGAGATACCACAAATACCAAAAACGATCTCAAAAATTCTAAATTAACCTTACAATCTGAGGATGTGACTCATACACTTGAATACTTGGGTTGGCAAAAATCTTTTTGAGTTGGCCTTGTCTTTTGGCATTAGAGCCACTAGTCCCTCCCTTGTTATTCTTCACCATCACTGCCACTTTCAACAGGAGCCATCTGGGTTCTAGTACCATGACTCAGAGTATGCAGGATATGAGTCGTGTATTTTCAAGAGAGGTTTGAAACCAAATACAAATACACAGTGTTCATGAAACCTTCTACAAATCTTTTTCCTACTAATATTCTTCCCTAGCATCTTTATATACTAGGCAGGGGTCAGGAAGATGACCAACATCTGCCCTCTTACCATCATCTGACTGACCTTTTAGATAGTTAGTAATCTGACAGGTCTTTGCTTTTGGTTACAGCATCCCAAAACATTGTTACCCTATATACAGAGCCCAGTCCCATTTTTCTGCTTTAATTGTAGTAAAGCAAACTCTGTGTAGTTCAAAGCAAAAGGTTATTCAAATGTCAGATTATTCCACATGCCAAACATCTCATCTGAAATAGTTTCAAACATCAGATGAAGAACTAGCAGGACCACTTGGATGCTGGAGTAGAAAAGTGCTTTGGGAAGTAGATCCATTATTTCCACCGCACCCCATTGCAATCCCATTTAACTATACAGAGACAGCTGTAGGAGAAACTGTCAGGCCAAGAGCAAAAGCTTGGTCATCACAATAACCTGTACTTACTGCAGAGCATGGTTAGTGTACATCTGCCTTAACATCTGTAATGACTATTTTGGATTCAAAAGGCCCCAGGAACATATTTGCTCTGTATAGTAAGAGCAATGTTAAAAGAGCTGACTGCTAGGAGGAAGTTGCCCATTAGCAAAGGCTAAAAAGTATTCCCACGTGATGCTGAGTACTGTTATTGTATGTGAATATAGCTAATGTTTTCTCCAAATCACAGAATAGGCTTGGTATGGTCACTTCAGAACCAGGAACAGAACATTTGTAATTCATATATCGGTGGGAACTGGAAGAACATTTAATAAGGTCTTGCTCTTACTCTTGAAAAATAAAACACAATAGCTGCAGGGAGCCAGATGCATAACAAACAGAAGCAAATGTCTCCATAAGTTTGTACATGTTCTTTTCTTGCTACATTTTATAATTTGAACAGATGGTGAGAGGCTTCGGCTAAGCTGAGGTGTCCACTGAAATAACCTTGGCAGCTTGGCTGCCAAATCAGGATCAAGCATCTGTTGCTCCAAAGCATCTGGAACAATGAATTTTGGTAGCTAGTTGAAAGACTTGGAGAGAGAGAGGGTGAAGAAAGACCATGCCCTATGTGGCTTGGGTCTAGTATTTCTGATTACATCCTGCATCTGTAAACCAAGTCATCAGCTCTGGGATCATTTATTAATTTCCTTGCTTTATTCCCAACCTTCACTCAGTTTCAGCCATACAGCACTTGATAGATACATGAAGCCTTCATTCCTAACCAGCATGCGGATGGCACAGTCAATGTGCCATTAAGGATTGGCAACTACATAACAGAGGAAGCTAGGTGGTCAAGGCCTCCATATTCAGAGGGATGGGAGAGAGAGAAGCTACCCAATCCAGCAAAATATAATCTTCCTTCTGTGTGAATAAGACATATCTCTTTCTATTCTTTATAATTTATGAACTCCAGCTGCTCAGAGACAGACTTGGGCACACACACACACACACAAGCAAATGTCACCAGCTGTCCAGCTAATTCAAGTATCTTTTACTCAAAATCCTAGATTTGGATGTCAAGAAAACTCCAGTATTTATTGTTCTTTCCCCATAAGCTCCAAAATAAATAAACAGATGCATATTTACAAGCATAACTTTTCTTTTGAAAGTTTTTCAATATTCATACAATCATAAAATGTGTTATATAGGTTATAAAGATCACGTAGTAAAGCCCTTGCTCAATGCAGGAATCTACTACTATGGCATGAATCTGTTTATGTTCTTACCAGTGGTGGTATTAAGCTGGTTCTATCCAGTTCAGGTGAACTGGTAGGGGCAACTGTGGGATTCCCCCGCCCACCCATGCAGACATCGTGACATTTTTGCGGCTCTGTGCATGCCCAGAAGATGGCATGTGTGAACATATTTGCAAACCGGTAGGGAAGGTAAGTGAATACCACCTCTGGTTTTTACCATTAAGAAACTTTTTGTGCTATCTGCATTAAATCCGCTTCCTTGTAATTTAAAAATCACTTTTTCTATAATCTTCTAGTTCAACACTTAATAAGCCTACCCAATATTCTTTTTTACAGTGACAGCTGTAGATTTATACTCTGCTTTTCCTCCAGGAGCACAAAGGAACACACATAATGCTTTTCCTTATTATTTTTCTCTGCAGTAACACATCTCTTGTGAGATATGATGGACTGAGAGTACATGACAAATCATTCAGTGAGCTTCCATGGATAGGGTGAACTAGTCTCTCTATAGGTTTAGGACTGCATCTTTGATGTCTATTCAGGCAGTCCTCATTTAATACTCACTTGTTTAGTGACTGCTGAAACTTCAGCAGGCAACCCTTTTTCTCTATCTGCTCCATGACTCGGGATTGCTTGACGGCCACAAACAGTAGTGCAATCATTGTTCAAAGCAATCAGACAACTGCCTTTTTTTTTGCAGATTTCTCTAAGGTAACAGTTAACAAGAGTGGTGAGGAAATTTGGAGATCCTCAATAACGTTTCCTAACATATGTATTCATATAGGTTTAAAACAGATGTTGTTTCAGAAAATGGTGTCTCTGTCATCTGAGCATTTCACAGGATAGTAGTAAAATTGATAAGAGGAAAACATATATAAGGCAGAATTTAGTATCAATAGAAGGGTGCTCCTTCCCACCCATATTTACAAAATGCAATGATTCACTTAAAATCTGTTGCAAAAAAGGTTGTAAATTGGGGCAAAACTAATCTAACATCTCTCTTACTTAGCAATGGAAATTTTGGACTCAATTGTGGTGGTAGGTTGAGGCTATCTGTATTGTTAGTTGGTCCTAGTAAAGGGATTAAAGAGTTTGTTCCAATACATTTAATGTTTGGAGAATGCCCTATGACTGGTTCATTCTTCCATGAATAGCTATTTCTGTTGAAGGAATTCTCCAGGTCAGTCTTAACAATCACTGTCAACTGGTACATGTGCATAAAAACAACAGGAAAGAGTTCACGTGATTGATTAGGATTTCCAATTCATTATCCCGCAGCCAGAATACCTACCCTTCCCTTTGAAGTGGCCTTGTTTTTGCTCCCCTTTGGTCTACCACGTGGTCTCTTGGGTTTTGGAGCCTCACTGGGTTCTTGCTATAAACAAAGAGTATTACAATGAATGACAGAGAAAAAAATGTAGTTAAATGCTTCTACATTTTCTCAGGGCATTTTGCTCTTTACCCAGAAGCTACATTGAAAGAAATAAAAGAATCCCACCAATACAGCCAATTTAAAAATTTGATATGCAGACACATTAATTTCTGATAGAGGTTCATAATACAGTCTATAGTGATTAAACTACGAGTTTCAAAGACGTAACACCATGACATATGTTTAGTGGTACAGTCTACACGTTTTCCTTCTACTCATTTTATCATATAATGGACAATGTTCAAGTGTTATATAGTGTAGCTAGTGTTTCAATTTCCTGTAACATTCCACTTACAGCTGTAAACTAAACAACCCGTGACCCATCAGATCATCATTTCATAGATATTTCCTTACTCAAACACAAAAACAGAATGATGACAGGTGGGTAAAAAAGTGGGAGTGGGAGTGACTTCTGGCTTTGCCACCGAGTTTTCTTTTTGGGAAGCTGCTAGTGAACCTCGACTATCTTCCTTATTCCCTATTCTTTCATCACTCTCTCCCTTCCACTTTCCTATTCCTTCTGTTCCTCCTTACCTTGCTTCTTTTTCTTCTTTCTTTCCTTTCCTCCCTCATTCATTTCTTCTCTTTTCTTCCTTCCTTCTTTCCTCCCTCCCTCCCTCCCTGTTTCCTTTCCTTTCCTTCTCCTTCTTGTTCTTCTCCCTCCTATCTTTCTTTCTGTTCCTATCTCCCTTCTTCCTTCCTTCCTATTCCTTTTATCTTCCCTCCCTCTTCCTTCCTTCCTCACTTCCTCTTCTCCTTTTTTCCCATTGTTTCTTCCTTTCCGTTCCCTTTTCCACCAGGCCGGGTGGAGGATGGAACAAGAGTGTGGTGTGCACCTATGGACTTGTTGAAAATGAGGATCACATAACTGTGACTGATTGTGGCTATGCTGAAGCAGCAGTGTTGAAGAACCCACAACTTCCCCAACTTTCATTGCCTCAGGAGAAATGAGTTTTGCAAATTAGTCGACTTGAGTACCTTGACTGAAATTTTACCCTATAATGTACCGTTTCAACAAGTTGGATCTAACACCATTAGCCTTTCTCCAAAAAGACTTACACTGTACTATTTTGGGCAGATGGAAGAAGAGATTATGTCAGTTGATACTTTACAGCAGCAAAAAACCCTAGACTGGTCTGATCTTGATCTTTTTCATGTAGAAGTAAGAGTAATTTTACACATGTAGAAAGGATCACGGTCCCCAAAACTTTGTTCAGCAACTATAAATTCACAGTCCAGCCTCCCATTTGCAGCCCTTTAGCATTTTGACTAAATGTATCAAAAACCAGTGAAAAATTACCAAATTTTGCTTACTCTTACCCTTAAGTCCCTAAAATGCTAGAAACAGCTCCTTCAAATTAACTAATCTTGTTCAATGACATTACTGTCATGAGAGAGTGATGCTCCATAACATGGGTTTTAAATTTAGGGTCACATTGATATCACGTGATGTATTGAAACAATTCTCCCATTTGTGGAGTTGGGTTGGGTACGGCCAGTGGGTGACACATTCGGCCCACCATTTTGACCTCTCTGCTCCTTAACACTGGGAGATGGACTTCTGGTTCAATTATCATTCCAGTTTAGATAGAAAGATGAAAAATAATGGCACATATATTTGCTTCTGGTAAAATAGAAAATATATCATGAAGCTGTCATCCAAAATCAAAATTATACTTCAGTATCTTGGATAAATAGTTATGTCTAGAATCCAGGTCTATATTTACCCAGATTATACGCTTTTAAGTTATACATATGGAAAGAAGTGTTAAAGGACTCAACTATTAACAATGTACATTTAAAAAATCTATTGAAAACCAGTTTTTCAAATGTACTATAGTGAGAATGTTACTGCAAATGCACAGCTTCATTTTCTTTCTTATTTAGTGAGCCTATATCACTAAAGACAAATATATTTTGAAGTAGAAGAAAGGATCATGGCCAACACATTTGCAGAACAGGCTGTATGGAATACTGTTTTTAGTTGCTTATAGACATTAAACATATGAACAATAAAACTTGACCTTAACGAGCCTTGACCTTAACTTTCGCCACAACTGCTAGGATGGCCAAACTTGGTTTGATTGGCGCTCTGCCAGTCCTATCCGAGGCCTGAGGGGACCATGCCCTTTCGTGCAGTAAGCCAGAGCCTGCTCCACTGTCCTCCATCTTGTCCTTGTAAGCCTGGAATCTGGGCAGACACGCTTAAAAGCTGCAGCCAGCTCAGCATCATCCCTAGCTCCAAGCAGGAGCACAGGCCACCGCAAGGCTCATTGAGGTTGGCACAGTCTAAGTGGTTCCAGGCTCTTATCTGCTACAGCGGAGAGCTGCTGCTGAACAGCTGATGGGTGCAGTGTGCCCCAAAAAAACCCAATTCATCTTTTGAATTGTGGGCAACCGCCCCAGCTCCAATCTGTTGTAACCGAGAGCCTCCAACTATTGGTGGAAGAGTCCAGGCTGGTTTGAAAGAAAAATAATAAAAATCCATGGATTCCTGAATAGTAGATTTAAGCTCGGCTCTATGGAACTGGGAAAATAGCGTCCATAGCTGACACGGAATTGAAAAACTGGGGAACATTACCAGGGAGGCCTGTCCTCAGAAATTCAACTCAGGATGGCTAGAACAACCCATCCTGGACTCTCCCCTCGATACTATGGAGAATATTTTGATACTTGTAAATTATGAAAATGGGCAGATTCAGAATTTGCTTCAGTACTCCTCTACAGAACTGTGTTTGTCCCAGAAACAAAGGAGTTAAACTGCCATAATTACTTCTATCATCATAAAGGAAGATGCCCTGATTCCCAGATGAGTTGCTTTCATTAAGTATGCAAAGTAAATGACCTACTAATGTTTAACTTTTGTTGTGCATCATCAATAGCTCTGTTTGTACCATAGTAATACTGCTTTGTATTTCCCTATTACTATGACTCAGTTGCTTTAAACAATAACCAGTCAGAGTCAAGATTCATGGAACATCTTGCAAAAGCTTCCTCTAATAACATGAGGGAAGCTGAATACTGTACAAACCTGGGGTTTCTTCCTGGGCCGACCTCGTCCTCTCTTCTCTGAAACATCCTTGTCTTGTTTAGCAGACAGCGGCTGGCTTGATTTTGCACTGGATTCACTCATCTTCTCTCTTTTAAAAGGGCAGATATAAAATGAGTCTGTTAATTTATTTTCTCTCAAATGTCAACATATGTAGATGTTATTCTGGCTATTGGAATATCAAACCTTATGAAAGGGTATGAACAATGCAAAGCGCCTTTAAGGCTCTGTCCTCTCCCTTCCCCAAAAGCAAAAGAAAAGCTTGGCCTACCCTTCCAAGAGGTTCTCTTAACCAAGCAAAGAGGAAATGCCCTCTATTTGCCTGGGTAGGGAAAGCTGAGTGCTTTGAAAAATGGATCTATTCAGATCAGCACGCTCCAAAGGCATCCAAAGGACCCTGTTCTAAATTTGTGTTTGTGTGTCTGTCTGTCTGCTTCACTGCAGTACAACATACAGGCTAATACGAATATCATTTTTTATTTTTTTTTCAAACAAAGTTTTATTGTGAAAATTTTGAATACAGAAAAAATTTTTTTTTGTAAAAAAATTGTATATTTACTATATCACATCTTTTCAATATCTTATAAGGTGTAATTTTTAATATTTTATAAGGTGGTGGGTAAATGGTTGTAACATATTTAAATCAGCAGTGTGAGAGTACATTTCAATTCCCAATTA